>JAPDVR010000010.1:3924443-4111943 GCA_026230005.1 Gila orcuttii | reverse complement strand
AATAAATTTATTTTTAGTTAGTTACGTGATGCTATAAAAACGGTGGGGTGACGTTTTTGACAGGTTCACTGAGCGAAGTAGTCACTGAAGCACCAACGGACTTCGGGATCTTCGGAGGACTGAGGAGATTGTATTTACTTTATTTTAACAAGCCTCTTGTCGTACTGCAATCAACAGACATCAAAATTGGAGCAGAACAGAGGAACGGAGCAGACATAGGCCACTTAAAAAAAAAGTGCAGAGTGCATTCAGCGAGAGTGAGGGCGGGGCGTTGATTTCGCGGCTTTACTTCCTGCTCACTACTGCGCAGGTCTGGTCCTGAGATCGCAACTGCGCAGACTCAAGTCCCAAGATGTCAGCGCCATATCGGGACACTGGCGGCTTCACTTCTCACCAATGGAAGAGCGCGAAGGGGCGTCGTCCATCTTTTTTTACAGTCTATGATTTAAGCCCTGTGTCTAGTTCAGTCTTGAGTTCCTGTTATTGTAATGTTGTGTTATTCGATTCCCGTGTCCTGTTTCCTAGCCTGAGTTTGTCTAGTTCTGAGTTTGACTTTATTTAATAAAGTGTGCTGCATATGGATCCTGCTTCCTCCTATGTTTCAACCACTTCGTTACAAAACCTCTCTCCTCTGATCTCAAGAAGCGCACTAGCGACTGACACTGGAGGCTTTGGTCTTTAGCGTCCCTGTTAAAGAACCCGCCTCTCATGGTTCGAGTCCCGCTCGAGAACCGCTTTCACTACCAATATAGCCCTATTCGCACAGGATAAGTATTACCTTGTGACCTCTAGTCATTTGTAATATTTTCTTTTTTCATTCAAACCTTTATTTAACCAGGATAAAAACTCATTGAGATTAAAAATCTATTTTACAAAAGTGTCCTGGCAAGTGGCAGCAACGCTCGTACAAATAGTTACAGAAACACTTACAGATAAATACAAAGAAACACTTTCACTTTTCATATTCAAACAACAATATCATCATAAAAAAACCCTAAGTCCTAAATCAATTTAATTTAAGTACAGTGACATACAGACTGCCTTTCTGCAAGATCCTTTAAAAAGCCTTTAAAAGAATATAATGAAATCAACTCCTTCAACTGTAGCTCATTCTGTATCTGATTCCATGCAAATGGTGCTGCAAAATAAAAAGCATTTTTACCAAAAACAGTACGGGCTTTAGGGACTGTCAATAAAAACAGATCCTGTGAGCGCAGGTGATATGTCTCTGTAGACCTTGGGATAATGTAAATGTTCAGATAAGAAGGGAGGAGTCCTAATACTGCCTTATAAATAAAAAGATGCCAATGCATCCAACGCCGAATGGAGAGGGAAAACCATCCCGAGAATACAATAAACAGTGATGAGGGAGAGATTTTAAATTTGTGATGAATCTCAAGGCTCCATGAAACACAATTGCGGAGGTTGTCTGTGATCTTAATCCCGCGCGAATCGGCCATGTCTGTAATTTGTAAAGTAAAAATTCCTTCGCAAATGACCTACCATAATTCGCCGAAAACCGAGGTCCTGTGATAATATCAGTCCCGTGCGAATCGGTATCTCTGTGATTTGGCAGTGTCGTATATCATTTTTTCAAGGTTTTTGTTTCCTGTGCGCTTTTTTTATCCATCTTTCTCGAAGAATGGAGGCTGCGTTCGAGTGTTTTGATAGTATTTTGGGTGCTGGGTCATATCGCTATACACCATACAACTATACAATTTGCAAAAAGAGAAAGCTGAAAACCATCAGAAAAGCAAAAACAAAAATATTGATTAGATGGAGATGGATGACACGTATAGCAGCATGCGGTAAGGAACATTCTTCTGTTTATGATATATCATACAGCTAGACCTATAACGACAAGACATTTCCAAGCAATAGACTATTGACATCATATACGGGAGATAAGTCAGTAATTTTGAGTAAAATCACAGGCTTCACTTATCCCGTGCGAATGCGCCACACGAAATTCAGATGTGGTGGGGTAATTTCTAAATCACACGAAGTTCCCAGATAATACTAATCCAGTGCGAATAGGGCTTATGTCATCCTCACATTCAATGGCATCTATAGTCAGATGAGTTTAATTTTTAACAGATTGCATTTAATTTTTACCATCACGGCTAAGAAACTGCACTTTTAGTAAAGTAAAATCAAATATCTGTGTATAAACAGCAAGACGTAATTCAGAGCATGTATACTTGTGACCCGCATACGTAATTAATTAATAATTAACACTAAAGACAGGCTTATGGTGCATCAGAGAGCTATTCTGACGGTGTAAGCACTTCGATAATTATGATGGACCTTGCCAACATGCATGGTCAGTTAGATATATGCCTATTTCCTTCACGTATTGTGGACATTTAACCTTCACTGTTTTCTGGCAGAATAACATCTGCTTCTTTGCTAATTACCTGGACAATAGCCATGATGGCATCAAAATTGTGCAAGTTTATGGTTGCACTGACCCTGACAATCAGCTGACTTTTACCTTAATGACAAATCTTTCAGATTTTCAGGTCAAATATACTCTATATCAGGGATGGGCAACTCCGGTCCTCGAGGGTCACTGTCCTGCAGAGTTTAGCTCCAACCCTGACAAAAGTTATTTTTTAGTAATCCTGAAAACGTCTCAGGTTACGACTGTAACCTATGTTCCCTGAGAACAGGGAACGAGACAATACGTCAACGACATTATGGGGAACGCCTCAGGCGTGACAGGTGTCTGAAATCACTATCAAATCACGTCAATCATATTGACCGGCGACAGCCCGTGAATCATTAGCGTGAATGATTAACGTGCGACCTGGAAGTATAAAAGGGTGCCTTGCAAACATGACAAATCACCTTATCGTCTGAAGGGACTGTATGGTAGGCAAGCCCCGAGGCATGGCAGGGAGACGTATTGTCTCGTTCCCTGTTCTCAGGGAACATGGGTTACAGTCGTAACCTGAGACGTTCCCTTTCGAAGGGAACTCAACAATACGTCAACGACGTTATGGGGAACGATATACCAACTCCGCCATGCTAAGGGGAGTGCATGCCAAGTGGCAGTGACAACTGTCAGAACCAGCAACTTCAAATGAAACGCTAGAACCACTCACCCTCAGGTCACACTGGGCTGTCAGTGACAGCATTCCCTACAGTCATAGCCCAAGCTACAGCCTCACAGAAAAACCTTCATAAACATGGTTAAATGAAAGGTCTACCTGGGCCGGCTCCGGGCCTGGAACCACAGCTTGCAATTAGAAGCCAGCCAGCTGGGGACTCGCCTATCAGGGAGGCCTGGTCGGGCCTACTAGCTAATAGCAAGTCATATTCTGCCATAAAGTACACTGTTGGGAACCATACTACACAAGCATAATTTACTAATGGGCTTCCAGTAGCGCTATAAGGTATGTCCCACAATGTTGGGACTCACCTCCGAGGAGGCCTGTTTAAAGGCCTACTACCCATCAGTGAGTCAACTGCCCGAACCACCAAAGCCAACCACGTAAAGTGAGCTGGCCTACAGTGCCCTCTAGGGGGCTGTCCAATCAAGGAGGCCTGCTGAGGCCTACTACCTAATGGCGCAGCCTTCGTTGGCAGAAAAGCTGTTCACACAGCGCCTACAGCATCCTGGTGTCTAATCACATTGCCCATGGCAGTGTACTCCGCAAGAAAGCTAGCACCCTCAAAACAAGGGGAGTACAACATACGCCACTCTGCCTCAACGGAGGCCCCAGTTAGTCAGGGGCCTACCATCTATGCATGGGCGTCAGCTCAGGGCAATGCTCTGGCTTCAGGGGAGCGTACTTCGACCAAAGAAGAAGTGAAGCTCACTTCATACTCTACCCGAGCCATAGTGGTGCGAGGTAGGATAAAACAGAACTGGGAGTGAAGTGCTCAGACCTACCCTGTATCACAGGGGGATACTCACACCTCACCCTGAGGTTACCAGGGTGCGGGCCTGCCAGCGGCTCTAGGGGTGACAGAAATTTATCTGTGCCCAACCTAGGGGAGTGGGGCTTGAATGAAAGCCAACCACCTACAACCTAGTGCTCGAGCAGTAGCTCAGCGAGGTGAGTGAAGCCTAAACTGGCGGCCTAAATCCGTAGGCCAGTTCTGCATGGCAGGGTCGGGCAGGAAACCCAGTCTTCTTCGTGAAGCGAAAGACGGCCTAACCCTGCTCAATAAAGACATAAATACCACGGAGGCCTGTTTGAGGCCTACCATGTCCTTACAAACCATCCTCTGCACCACGCTGCATTACTCTAGTCACCCCAGAATGCAGAGAAGGGGGCGGGCCTTGGCCTAACGACTCCCATGGGAGGAGGCTGTTTATACAGGGATGCTAGAAACCTACATTCACAAAGTGAAGGTTCAGAGGAAGCAATGCTAAATTTTTAGCAGAGCGCCTTTATTATCCCTGGCACAGCCTAGGCCAGCTACAGAGGCGGCCCTGGTGAGGGCCAGCCTGCAGGCATAGATCTATCTGAGGGCTCGGAGGAGCCACAGCCTTACTAAAGAATATAGTCTGTATTATTCCATACAAAGGCTGTAGATCGCTCAGCCTAATGAAAACCCAAACAGAGCTCAAGGGGCGAAATACTCAGTCGAAGTCAAACGGACCCGTGGGCGGACATAAGATCTATCTGAAGCTCTAGCGTCAGTCAACACTCTAAGTAACAAATTCTAAGAGAGAGACCAACTACTCTACCCTGAGGTGGCTAACAGCCCGAAGGCTAACATAGTTATCGTTCTGGCCACCTAATGGGGAACTTCAGGGCCCTAATAATCCAGGAAACTCTCTTACCTTATTACCTGATGACATGGTAAATGACATGACCCCATAGCTCTATACAGGGAACGAGGTCTGTAGAGAGCTACATTTCGGAATTTTAATTCACAAAAATTTACTCTTGAAAAGACCAGTCAGCTCACCTGCGGCATGCGGAGTGAAGACTCGCCAGATAGTTCTTTATGAACCTGGGGTCCCCACTTTACATGCCTGAATGAGGCGTTTCTACTAACCAAGCCTAGGCGGGCCATTGGAACATCGTTCTTATCACAGGCCCAGCCCCAGGCCTGATGTAATGAACGTCTGGGGAGTCAGAAGAGAGGAGAGGGCTGGATTTCTTTTTAATGAAGCCCTCCGGGGAGATTATCCATCAACGACGCTGTATGCGCTTGTGCTGGATAACCTCCCTCAGATCCCTCTTCTTGCGGGAGTCACGCCTCTTCTGCGCCCTGTTCCTCCACGGAGGGGGCGCACGAGAGGCGACACTGGCTCTCTGGCCCTGTCTACGGTCCTCAGACCGTGAAGGGCCAGGCCCTCCCGCCTGCCTGGGCGTGGAACCGGATCTCAGCGGTATGCAGGTCCTAAAAGCAGCTGAGCGCGCCTTCTCTTTCTCCTCAACGTCGGCCAGGTTTAACCAAAGCTGTCTCTCCGTGGCCACCATCGCCGCCATCGACCGACTGATCGTGGCAGCAGTCTGTTTGGTGGCCCGGAGCGCAAGAACCGTGGTTCGGCGTGGCTCAGTAACCGCCTCAGGGGACATCCCTGCCCCCTGGTCGAGATCCTGCAGCAGGTCGGCCTGGTATGCCTGCAGCACCGCCATGGTTTGCAGGGAAGCACCAGCCTGAACTGTTGCCGTGTATGCTCTGCCATTCAAACGCGCTGTTGTCTTTAGCGGTTTGGATGGCAGAAATGGAGCTCTCAGTGTCGACGCCTGCCCAGACACGAGATAGTTTGCAAACGACTCGTCAAATGGGCGGCATCGACACATACCCATGCTCTGCGATCCCCTCAACATCAGCGAAATTAACCCGCTGATGTCAGTGAATACTGGCAGAGTATGGGCTCTTCCATGTCCTCTAGATCTCTGTGTGAAGATCAGGAAGGAATGGAAGGCTCACCTGAGCTGGTGGTGTATGGCCGGGGAGAAACCGATCGCCGAGCCTACCGCGAGCAGTCTCTCCTCTAGCGCGTTGCCATGGCAGCTACAGCCTGTTGGCGGCGCGCTCCACAACATCCACCAGACCTGCATACACGGGGCAGGGTGGCTGAGAGGGTTCAGGATCTACCTGATTATAAACCTCCTCAGCCATCTCCTGCTCGTCCTGAAGAGCAGCAACTGCAGGAAACTGTCGGTGAAAAATCCTCATCATCGACCTGCAGTTCGCCCTCGTCAGCCGTCGAATCATCTGAGAGGTTTACAGCACTCTCAAGATGATCGACGAGCTCTATCTGGAAGCCCATGATGCAAGTCGCCGCTCTGCCTCGGCACGAGCGGGACCACAAGGACCAGACCCCCTTCACTCGAGAAGAGGGCCAGACGAGAGCGGAGCGTTTTAAGAGAAAAACGCTCACAGTTCACACAGAGGATTCCCTCGAGAACCTCCCGTGCGTGCTCTTCTCCCAGGCAGGAAAAGCACACTCGTGTGCTGTACATTTAATTTTCTTACCGTTTCATTGAGTAGCGTTTTCAAACAGACAGTCCCTGAAGATGATGAGATGATTTGTCATGTTTGCAAGGCGCCCTTTTATACTTCCAGGTCGCACGTTAATCATTCACGCTAATGATTCACGGGCTGTCGCCGGTCAATATGATTGACGTGATTTGATAGTGATTTCAGACACCTGTCACGCCTGAGGCGTTCCCCATAACGTCGTTGACGTATTGTTGAGTTCCCTTCGAAAGGGAACATTGATTAGCTTGTTCAGGTGTGTTTAATTAGGGTTGGAGCTAAACTTTGCAGGACAGCGGCCCTTGAGGACCGGAGTTGCCCATCCATGCTCTATATAGATTCTTATATCAGCCAAGGCTGCATATATTTATGATTAATGTTGTGAAATATACATTTAAAAATACTGTTTTCTACTTCTGTAATCTATTCCTGTGATCAAAATTTAATTTTCAGCATCATCACTCAATCATTCTAATTTTCTGATTTGTTGCTCAAGAAACATTTCTGATTATTATTATAAATGTTGAAAACAGTTGTGCTGCATAATAATTTTGTGAAAACTATGATATTTTAGTAATATTTTTCTGGATTCTTTAATGAACAGAAAGCTCAAAACAACTTAGTTTATTTGAAATGGAAATATTTTGTAACATTTTATATACATTCAATATATATAAATTGAACAATTTAATGCATCATTTTCTTAAAAAAAAAAAAAAAAAAAATCTGACCCCAAACTATTGAATGTTACTGTATACATATCAAATTAACTCACTTTATTTTGCAAATACATTTATATTCACAAGAAGACTTAATGCTTTGATCTATTTTTGTTACATGTTAAAATATTTGTACAAACTAATCTCACAGCTGTCAGATCGTCAGTAGCTTACTACAAAAGGAAGTATTGAAACTAAAAGTAAAGCACCACAAAAACCCTACCGCAGAGATTTGAATTTGAGAATTACTTTTGGAAAACACTGTGCTTAAGTGTCCTTAGCCACCGGCAAAGTCAAGAAATAACACTTACTGCCTGCTTGACTGTGATTTACCAGAGGAGAGAGCTTTAGCACCTTTGGTCTGACTGAGTCATGAAACGCAACAAAAATATAATAATAATAATAATACAGAGCCCTGGTGTTCCTCTGCTTTCTCTTTCTCGCTGGTAAATGAACTTTGCCTTGACTTCTGTTCTGTTTTGATGTTTTGGCTCTGGGGCTTGCAATTCCCAATTCTCACAGGCTTTAGAATAGCTTTGTAGAGAGAGAAGAGCGATCCCTTTCCAAGAGAGCGTCTCAGTCAAAGACATGAAACTGTGACTGTGTTTGAGTGTGTGTTTGTTTGTGTGGAGGTCAGAGTCAGCCAGGGGAAAAGCTATTTAGTTGACTATTTATGACTGTCAGCCATGACCAGAAAATATAAAAAAGTGCAACTGCTCTAATGGTCGCCCCCGGCATTCAAAAAGGGAACTTATTTAATATCTCTATATGCATTACTTTTGAATTGCTTTCTTATTTTTCATCTACATATGAAGGCGCCCTAAAGCAAATTCCTAATGATAAATCAAAATACTGAAATATTAATATCGTCTCTTATGTTACATTCATTCAGACATGTCTTCATGTATAAGCAGGAAGGTGTAGTGTAGTGATATACAACGCTATCTCACGACCAATTCGTACGAATTTGTACGAGTGATTAAAAAGTGGCTAATTCGTATGAATTCGTACGGCCTTACTCGTACGAACTTGTACGTTTTGTCTAAACCACGTGATGGGTGGGTTTAGGGGCGGGGTCAGGGGTAGGTCATTCGTACAAATTCATACGAATTGGGCAACTCGTAAAATATGTATAATTTAGCAAAAATCATACTAATTCTTACAAGTGAGGTCGTATGAATTCGTACGAATTAGCCACCTCGGAAAATTCGTACGAATTGCCGTGAGATCGGGCTGTGATATAAGTTCAAATTCCATACAATGACCACTATGACTCTAATAAGTCTACACACACACGCACGCACGCACGCGCACACACACACGCAGACACACACGCACACACACACACACACACACACACACGGTTCCACCTTTAACATCCATGGAACCTTTCATTGCACAAAATGTTATTTAATGAGGAGGGTTCTTCAGATTATTAAAATGTTCACACTAATAAAAAAAAAAATCTTTTAAGAACTGTTCACTGAAAGGTTCTTTGGGGAACCAAAGGTGCTTCTTCTGTAATCGCTGAGTAAACCCCCTTTTGGCATTTTTATTTTTAAGAGTGTATTGCAAATCTTTATTTTTAAGCTAATATCAGTTTTTGAATGAAATATCGGGCACTGAGCAGCCAGCAGATGATTCAAAAACATATTAATAATGCTCTATTTAAATTCAATGGGAAAGGTGACAAGGCTGCTAATGTAACCCCTACGAAGTGCCTATGAACAACGGCTGACCGAGCTTCCCGTATGATCACAGCAAACGCAGGAACGTTTGACTAATGCATGGAGCTCAGCATATATTTAAACTCAACGTAAGGTTCTCGACTGATTAAACTGAAATCTGCGAGACAAGCTAACAGATAATGAATGCTCTGAAGTAAAACTAGCATCGCACTGATTACATCTTCAACATGACACTCCGCAGCTCTCAAGGCTTAGCTCTGTTTGGCAACATAAATGTTTACTATCTTAAGCTGTGAAAAGCACGCTCACTCGTGCAGCGCTCTGATCAACAGTTAAAAACACATTATGCCCACTTGTATGGCTTGCAGAAAACTGTTTCCAAAACAGAAAGCAGAAATGAAGCCGTAATTGACGGTTTTGGCTTCAGCGTGGAATATTTTAACAGTCAGAGATCATCAATTTAGATTTTTTCCCATGACCATGACCGTTTGCGAGCGAGGATTCCCCTGCATATTTGTATTGACTGCCGGGGGCCAGCGGGGGTGGTGGGAGCCGACGGGGACATGGGCTGGGGGTGCATGCTCTGAATAATGCATCTCTCAGACCAAACCTGTCATTGTCTGAAATATTGCCGGCATCATTCTTTGTGACAGAATAATGAAACATTAAAAAAGGCAGTGGAGTGCTGCATTTTTAACAGGGGGCTCCAGAGCTCTGCCCTACAGATCAGAGCTGATGGGATACGTCTGTGCACCTTTGTGTGTGTGTGTGTGTGTGTGTGCGTGTGTGTGTATATGTGTGTGTGTGTGTGTATCTGTGTGCGTGTGTGCATGTCTGTGTGCGTGTGCATGTGTGTGTGTGAATGCGTGCGTGTGTGCGTATGTGTGTGTGTGTGTGTGTGTGTGTGTGTGTGTGTGTGTGTATCTGTGTGTGTGTGCGCGCGTGTCTGTGTGCGTGTGCATGTGTGCGTGCGTGCGTGCGTGCGCGCGTGTGTGTGTGTGTGTGTGTGTGTGTGTGTGTGTGTGTGTGTGGTGCTTTCATTCAGAAGAATGCAAGATCTGAAGTTTTTGCTCACTGTGATTAGGGATCATAAAGATCAGTGAATGTTAACAATGTAATGTGCATCTTTTATAATTACTGTTCCTTCACGACTGCAAGAAAATCCTTCCTTAATGAGGATTTATGTCTTGTTTCCTAGTAGAAAATATCTAAACAGTTTTACTTAAGCAAAACTGCATATTATATTTAGACTTGTTCTCAGAGAACATTGTACATTAAGTTTATTTTGCTTGCACCTTTGGGAAATTATATAAATATTATTTTAAGCATAAATCTAACATCCTAACAAACTAAGGTTTTTGCGTAAAATAGGAAACAGATCTGCCAGTGGATCTTTTTACCTAACTGAATTTCGCTTTAAGCTGATCTATTTAGTCTTATGGTTGTTTAGATTTTGTTTGTTTTTTCTGCAAAAAAGACAAAAATACCTAATAAAAATTAATTTGGTGCCATGAAGGACTATAATTTCTCAGGACCGTTCTTGAATGACCTCTACTCATTGGAACATTTAAACATATTAGCAAATTATAATTTATGAATTACATATTTAATGTTTTGACATTCACAAATATTCAAAAGTTTGGGGTTATTAAGATTTTTTTTCTTTTGAAAGCAATTAATACTTTTACAAAGGAAGCATTGAATTGATCAAAAGTGACAGTAAAGACATTTATAACATTACAAAAGAAACGCCTCCATTGTAGTCTTGAGTTTCTTCCGGGAACAAACACATCACAATATTCCTCATTTAAATAATTAATACGCAGAATAAAGGGGCGGGGCCTGGTTGAGTTAATAGTGTGTTGAAACTGGCGGTTATGGTAAGGGGCGGGACATTTCCCAAACACACTTGAAGCGTTTGACCAATCACAACACACTGATCCAGCCGACCAATCAGAGCACAGTGTGCTTTTCAGAAGGAGGGGCTTCATAACGATAAGAACTAAACAGAGCGTTACTGACTTGAAAGAGAGGAGCTGCAATAATGGAGAATATGGGGAAAATAATGTTTTTTTGAACATTCAACCATGAAAACCTACTAGAGCCCAAAAACAAAATCAAGACTTTGAAAAAGGGCATAATACGTTATTTAAAGGAGCTGTCTGTAAGAATGACAGCTAGTGGTTGAAATGGGTACTGCAGTCCAATTGTTGTTTCCCTACCTCCTCCTCCTCAGACTCGACGCTCACACGGGTTTCCAGTTTGAGGACACGCAACAGGAACGAGCGAAATTGACAACGAAAGTTGAATGATGAAAATAAGAGTTATCCACGTTTTAATATGCTCTCGTTCATAGAGATTTTTAGATGGATATCGAGGCTTTTTAGGTTGTGTCACGGTAGACGTATTCACTGGTTCCTTCTTGTCTTGTGTTTATGTTGTTGTATGAATGCACGTGTGCTAGAGGCGTGTGTAAGAGGCGTGTCTGTGTGGGTCATTACCTGATCCGCTCCAGCTGACCATCATTACTTCACCAGCTGCAGTCGATCTCACCATGCTACATATACTCACCACTGTTCTCTCATCTTTGTCAGAGCGTTGTTCGATGTTTCCCTGTCTGGTCTTCTGGTTCGTGTTCCTGCCTGGTGTTCCTGTTCGTCGTCTTCATTGTGGATTATTCGTCTCACCGTCTGTCTGCACTTCACCGGATTCTGACCATCGAAGTCCCTGCGTCACCACTTCACCATCTGACTTTCTGTTCTGGACTCTGTTTACTGCCCAATAAATCGTGTCAACTCGCGTTTGCTTCCTGTCGTCAGTTATTATGACAGGTTGTGTGTAATCTGCAATCTCTGACCCAGTTTTTTGCTCGTTTCCATCGCTGCAACTCACTGTGTTTCCTGCCAACTGGCAACCCGGGATGTCGAAATACTATTGGGTGAACTGGCAGTGGGCGGAGTCACAGACCAAAACAAAAACCGACAGACAACACGGAACTTGTAAAATAATAAGTAAAATAATTGGCTGTAGAATTTTTTTCAGAGAAACGAGTATGTGAACTTAGTTTCCTAAATATCTGCAAACATATTATGCTATTTTATGCTTTAGTAGAGTAAAAAAAGTTATATACAACAATTTTGCAATATTATTTGCTATCTTTG
This sequence comes from Gila orcuttii, assembly GCA_026230005.1. NCBI lineage: Eukaryota > Metazoa > Chordata > Actinopteri > Cypriniformes > Leuciscidae > Gila > Gila orcuttii. The sequence goes on along the minus strand of JAPDVR010000010.1, from coordinate 4,099,922 downwards.
ATTGTAGTTGCTGGATCTGCATCTGCTCTCCACATTTCCTCCTACACTTACTTCTGCGAATGTACATTGCCTCCAGAAATCTGCAGTTAGTGCGAGAGCAGTGCTTCATGGTACCAACAAAAAGGCACAAAATTCCCTTCCTGAATCTTCACAGACAGTGAACCTAGATGGTGGAAAGATCTTCCCGACGGTATAGGAACAACTAAAAAAACAACTCTCTACCTTCAAAAAACAACTCTTTTTTTAACTCTATTTAACTTCTTTCAGCAGCTGTGGAACTTCGTGTCACAGGACTGTCTCTCAAGGATGAATGACTTTGTTGTATTGTTCCTCTTTTGTAGATCACTTTGGATAAATGAAAATATATATATATAAATGTTCACATATCAGCATTATACTGGCCAAAAACAATACAGGTTTGACCACCAGCCTTCTGCGTCAAAAAACTACTCAAAGCAATGGCAATGTCCATTTTATGATTCCTTCACAGTCTCAATGGATTGAATGCAAGTTTTTGTATGCCCGAACCACGGCACCAATAAAACTGGCTTCACAATATCTCAAGAATCATTACACACAGCTGAACTTTTCTGGCTTATATGATCTGCTTCCATGCGGTGTTTGAATCCGACAAAACAAAAGCTTTTATGACAACCGTAAGATATTTATCTCCACTCCAACACAAGCGCTCAGCCCAGGCTTTGTTCTACAAGGCACTTTAAGCTTTTAATCGTTCCCTCTGTTGGCCTGGATGTTTGACGATACTTCAGGTGCATGATAATGAAACCCCCCCCCCCCCCCCCATACCAGCAGGTGAGAGACTCAGCAACATCAGCACAAAACCACACTTATACATCTACCTTCCTGGATTTGCTCTCTTTTTCACTCTCTATTTGTGTTCAGTTTTCTTCCTTCTGCTTTTTTGCCATTATCTTGTTCAACTCGCGTATTGAATGATTTCAACAAAACTGCTGATGACAAATGTAAAGCAAACGCATACAGGACTAATTAAAGCAGCATGCAAAAATAAATAAATAAAAACATTCGGTAAAGTCTTGCACATTATTTTGGCCAAGACTGTATTTATTCATTTTTTAAACAGCTACACACGGTGACATTTGGCTTTGCTAATTGAGCATAATGGATGTACCTTTGCAGATAACGTTAAGTGGATATCACTTTAAAAGATAGGCATGGTTTACTAATTATTCGTTGATGTAAAAGAACCTCAGCCCTTTTGCAATTCTAATCATTACTAATGGCTTGAACTACAGCTCCGGGGAACAAGATAAATTGCTGTGATTGTTTATGTCTAGATCTCAGCACCTGGGGTTAAAATCCATAGACATAAATTAACAATTCATTTGTTCCTATGATCAACAGAGTTGCGTACCACTCAGCATTGAACTATTTAATTTAAAATCAAATACATTTTAAATGGCTATTTACCCAAAAAAAATGAAATTGTATAACAATTCTGTCATCATCTTTTCACCCTTATGTCGTTCCAAACCTTTATGACTTTCTTTCTTCTGTGGAACATAAAAGTAGAAATTTGAAAGAACGTTTCATTGACTTTCATCATATTCTTTAGAAAATATTCTTTTATGTTCCACAGAAGAAAGAATGAAAGAAAGGTTTGAAATGACATGAGGGTGAGTAAATGATGAACTAGCTTTTTAAATTCTGAGACTAGTGCAAATATCTTTGTTTCCCTTGCATTTGCCTGCTAGTACTAGTATTTTATGTTTATTTTTTATTGCTATTGGTCTTCTAGTCAGAAAGAAAAGCTTTGGCACAACCTGTATCCCACTCATTTGACAGAAATACTTTAGAGTACTGTATAGTAGAGGAATTTGAATGTCAATATTTATGTTGGGAACTGAACATGCAGGCAATATTTCACAGTATGTTTAGTACTACGTGTACACATGCCAATGTTGAAAATGGCGAGTTCAATGGAGTGATGTATGTGTTTCAGGCGCTAAAACACCTCAGTTGCTGACGATTCATTTTCACTCCTTTTCATTTGCAAAGCTATCATGTTTGCGTTTTATTAAGGCTTCATTTCAAATGACATCTATCTCGTTTAGGACCTTCCATCAGTTCAATGACCAGAGACGGGCCTCAGGGAAACATCACAAACCACTCACATAATGCCAAACGATGCTTGTGAGGGACGTCCAAAATCCCCAGGACAGTTAAACTGACAGATACATTTACAGAGGAGGGTTTTTTTCTTCTTTTGTTATGGTTTCTATTCTTTCAACACCAAATACCTCATAATAACACCACATGCTTCTTTGGTACAGGACTGAGATAGCAAAGAGGCTTTCCTTTAGCACAAAAATGAAACCTAAGACAAGAGACAGAGACCGGGAGGTCTGAAGTGCTTTCTCATTTCACACTTTCATCTCTGTACTATTTTCCAACTGGCGTCTGGATATTACAATCACAGGCTGTCTGCAAACATTTCAAGTCTCCCTGGAATACAGCAAGTCAAGGATTCTGGGTGATATACAAGCTACTGACACAATCTGAACTTGTTTCAATAAATTAAAGGGATACTTCACAGTTTAATTCTGTCATCATTTACTTACCCTCATGTTGTTCCAAACCTGTATTACTTACTTCTATGGAACACAAAAGATATTTTGAATAATGTTTCAACTGTTTTGTGACATTTCAGAAAATATCTTCTTTTGTGTTCTACTGAAGAAAGTAAGTGATACAGGTTTGGATGAACTATCCCTTTAGGTAGCTAAAAGAGGACCTATTATGTCCTTTTACAAAGTCTTGATTTTGTTAGTTGTTGATACTTTATTGATCCTCCATAGGAAATTGCATTGTCACGGCAGCTTAAACACACAAAGATACAACACCACACTTAAAGTGATAGTTCACCCAAAAATGAAAATTCTGTCAGTATTTACTCTCCCTCATGTTGTTCCAACCCCGTAAGACCTTCGTTCATCTTCGGGACACAAATTAAGATATTTTTGATTAAATCTGAGAGCTGGATCACTCCTCCATAGGCTTCTAAGGGATTGAAACTTGTTCCCCGGAAAGTTATTAAAGACATCGTTAAAATAGTCCAAGTGACTACAGTGGCTCAATCTTAAGTTTATCAAGCGACGAGAATACTTTTTGTGCGCAAAAAAAACAAAAATAACAACTTTATTTCAACTATTCATTTCCTTCTCTGTGGGCCTCGAGTCAGTTCACTAGTGTAACAGCGCAGCGCTTCTGTGTTGTACGTCACACGCATCACACACATGACCACCGTCGGCCAATAGTGAGCCTACGCGTGACGTACAACACAGAAGAGCTGCGCTGTTACACTAGTGAACTGACTCGAGGCCCACAGAGAAGGAAATGAATAGTTGAAATAAAGTCGTTATTTTGGGGGTTTTTGCGCACAAAAAGTATTCTCGTCGCTTGATAAACTTAAGATTGAGCCACTGTAGTCACTTGGACTATTTTAACGATGTCTTTAATAACTTTCCGGGGAACAAGTTTCAATCCCTTAGAAGCCTATGGAGGAGTGATCCAGCTCTCAGATTTAATCAAAAATATCTTAATTTGTGTCCCGAAGATGAACGAAGGTCTTACGGGGTTGAACAACATGAGGGAGAGTAATTACTGACAGAATTTTCATTTTTGGGTGAACTATCACTTTAACAAATAAGTCACTTCCTCTGTACCGATCTACAATATACAATTAAAAAAGAAATAATACATAACAAAAATAAATAGTTTTGGGCAGTTCAATAAAACATTAATACAATGTTTTTGGGCTCTACTAGAATAGGTTTTCATGAATGTTGATTATTTTCCCCATATTCTCCATTGTTGCAGCTCCTCTCTTCCCAGTCTGTCAGTAACGCTCTGTTTAGTTCCTGTCTCTATGAAGCCCCTCCTTCTGAAAAGCACACTGTGCTCTGATTGGTCAGCCGAAGCAGTGTGTTGTGATTGGTCAACTGCTTCACGTGTGTTTGGCAAATGTCCCGTCCCTTAACATAACCGGCAGTTTCAACACACTACTAACTAACTCAACCAGGCCCCGCCCCTTTATTCTGCGTATTAATTATTTAAATGAGGAATATTGTGACGTGTTTGTTCCCGGAAGAATAATAGCACAATAGGTCTTCTTTAAACGTAGTTGATTCTGTTTAATTAGTAGCTTACTGCTTTTTTAAAAAGAGTAGCTTGACTACTTTAAATGATTATCCGCTTGTAGCTAAACAAGCCACAGCTTCTCCAACACTTCTGTTACACACAGAGACTCTGAATCAGAGCTGCATGCAATACCAAATTCATTTCAGTTCATATCTTCATCTCTTTTTCCACTGCTGGTTTGGAAGGTCAGGTCTTTGTGCAGTGACACCAGACTGGCTACGCTCTCAAGACTATGAAATATTCGTACTGTGCAACATCTTGCTTCTAGACAGGTCGACAGATGGCTTTAAAGTATAAATGAAAGTGGAGGAACCTAATTGCTAAGCTACACACATTCTGTCTAGGAAATAGCAAATTAAATGTATAGAAATTAATGCAGGAGACTAGCATACTTCAACACAATTCAGATGAGACTCACCCTTGTGAAGAAGTAGTACACTTTAGCATACTTTTTAAAATAGTAATACTTTTAAAAATTTGTTACGGAAATAAGAAGATACTCAAGTGCAAACTGAAGTATTAATTAACATCAGGTTGCATTTGTAAACTTTAATATCATTTATATTCAAACTTTTGTCAAATATCTAAATAACACAAGTGTAATGATGAAGTTAGTTCAAGTACAATTAAAATATTAACTTGCAACACACTACAGTTCAAATTATTATCCAGCACTTTACATGTGCTTTAGTATGTCAGTCAACACATCAAAATAAGTGTACTTTTTAAAGTACAAAAGTGCACTTAAAGTGTGTTAATAAACAGTCATGAAAGTGTACTGCTTAAGTACACTTAAGTGGCCTTTTATTTCAATAATATTAAATTATCTACATCATTAAAAATATATACTTTCAAGATTTGAAGTGCACATTCAATACTATTAAGCACACTGCAAAGTAACATGATTTTATACACTTTTTATACAATTAATGTGAATATTATGGCATGTAATAGTGTCATATGTACAAGACATGATGAGACTTTGAATTTAAACTAGGACTGTGTGAATTAATTAACATGTTCACATAGTTAAACATGTTTAAAACCACATGCAGACATAATAAAGAGAGTTTTGAGCACATATTGCCTCACAAAAAGCCTCAAACGCATTGAAAAAGCATCACTCCAGTATTTTTGCCTTTGCTCTGTTCTGGTAAATGCGGTGAAACTGCATCCAATCTTGTTTTGTATTTCCAGTTACTCACCGAACTCCCTGGGTACAGAGATAGCGTACACACAGCTCTGTCCCGTCGTGTAGTTCCTCGGGAAATTCGGCGACAGCACGGTTCCATCTGTCCCAGTACAGCGACTTCCACATGGTGCTGTACACACAAACACCCAGATCACTCATTATTTTATGCTTAAACATTCAGGATGAACTGCTATTTTGAGACACCAGTCTGGATAGAAAAAAATCTTGGCTTGTACAAGTCATTTTATGTGTTTGATTCATTTTGTTTGGTCTACGGTAGCAGGACCGAGCTGTTTTTCTTTGGTTATTCTCAGAGATTCTCTTAAACATCCATCTTTACTTGCGGACTGTACCTTGACAGCTGGGCAGACCCCTGTTCCAGCCAGGCCTGCCATCATCACCCATAATGCAGGTAAGCGTGGAATAGCCCTGGAGGACGTAGCCTGCCTCACAGTAGAAGGTCACAGTGGAGCCCAGCTTGTAGTCACTGCCCAGCCGAGTGCCATTCATCACATTACCGGGATCAAAGCATGACTCCCTCAGTTTAGCTGTGAGAGATGGAGAGAAGGTGCAGGAAAAGCAAGGGTTGAAATCACTTTAGGTGTATCTTAGCTTGCGGGATGGCTGGTTATTGGTTGAAACCAAAAAAACTTTACAACATAACCAAATAGGCTTTTTTATTGGGGTTGAAGCTTGTCTGGTAACTATAAACGGTAATTCTTAAAAAAAAAAAAAAAAAAAATTAAATTGTGTTCCGGGCAGGGTTATTATCAGTGTGTTTAAGAACAAAAGTTAACAAAAGGGAAATATATTAAGACTTAAAACATATTTTGAAGGCTTGAAACACATTTTAAATAAAGATAATTGTTTAATCAAGTTCAGGATTAAGTTTAAGGATGATTCTCACAAAACTGTACTTTCTGCAAGTTTTATTCAAGGTAAATTAAAAATACTTTTTTCATTTTCATAATTCAAAATTTATGCATAGAGTGCAACAGCAAAAAACGGTGAGGTAAAAAGAAATGTTACATTTGTTTAGAGCTTTATATATATATATATATATTTAGAGCTTTATATATATATATATTTAGAGCTTTATATATATATATATATATATATATATATATATATATATATATATATATATATATTATACTTATTAAAAGTGAACTAATCTTTTAACTGAAAATAAAACTAAAACCATAAAAATATATTTGTTGCTTGAAATAAAATAAAATATAAAAAAACATTTTATTTCAGCTAGCAGCCTCACAACATTTCTCATTTTCATTCAGTTGAAAATAAAATAACTAGTAATTAGTAATTAACTAAAATAAATAAATAAATAAAAATAATATAATAAATATTATTTAAATAATAAAATAAAAATTAATAAAACTATATAGACAAAGAAAAACTTCTGGAAATGACAAAAAAAAAATTACTAAAACTTTAACTAAAATTAAAATGGAAAAAATAATAATAAAAACTAGAATACCATCTTAATTATACTAAAATCACACAGAAAAATAAATAGATAAGGGTGAGAAAATGATCACAGAATGTTAATGTTTTGGTGAACTATCCCTTTAAACCGCCAACTGAATACTAGTCTCAATTAATTTGACTGTGCAGTCAGAATGAAGTGTATCTAACTAAGGGTTTGGACGTTTAAAATGTCAGAGTGTACCTTTGTACTCCAGGTGAAAGCCGGTGTAGCTGACAGATCCATCACTGCGGAAGGCCAGGTACATGCTGTTAGAGCTGCTCTCGATCCGTTCGGGAAGCTTGCTGTCCTGGAAGCTCCCGATCAGAGGGCTGTTGCTATCCGTTCCATCGTAGATATACAAGAAGTCGTAGTTGGGCTCTATGCTGAAGCTAGGAGAAATGATCAAAGAGGAGTTTTCTGAATAGAGGGATCAAAAGCTCTTGATCTGGATACAGATATTCGAGTCCTGAGATCAACTTTGCAGAGGAACGCATAAAGTAAAACACGTACAAAGGAATCAGAGACTGTTTTAGAGTGATAGGGGAGGCCGGGGCAAGTTTTCACACTTCTTACTCCATTCAGTATTTTTGGTAAATGCAACCTCAGATGAACTACAACAAATTGCATGTTACACCGTGTTGTATTTATTTATTTAACAACAAAATAAAGCCCAAATGGAAAAGCCAAGGTTTTTGTAGAGCCACCTTTAGAAGCAATAAGTTGAAGGAATGGTTTTCTGTATGACAGTATCAGTCACTTGCATCATTTTGGGGGAATTTTGGCCCGCTCTTCTTTACAACGTTGCTTCAGTTCATTGAGGATTGCAACATTTCAGTCGGGTTGAGGTCTGGACTTTGACTGGGCCGGTGCAACACCTTGATTCTTTTCTTTTCCAGCCATTCTGTTGTAGATTTGCTGGTGTTTTTGGGATCATTGTCCTGTTGCATGACATCAGGAAAAATACCTGTTATGCACGCTAACTTGCTGTGTACGGTATCAGGTACGTTGAGGTATGTCTCTGTATTGTCCATATGGCCTGCATGACAGCTGACCATTAAAGCTGAACATATAAATAACCAGGCGTTCTCAAACACCAGTGCAGAATCAGCATCTCTGCTGGGCTCTGAGATTCCCGAGACAAAGAGACACACTTATAAACACTCGCACCTTTTCATTTGCAGTAATGATAAGGTCTCGCACATCAGTGGAGAGTCATTTGCATGAGATGGATTGTGACTGAATCAGATTTACACTCCCTTTCCCCCCCATTATGAAGAGAGAGAGAATGCTAAGCATGCCTTCCACACTTCACTGCGTCAGAATCCACTTCTTAGGGGTTATTATAGGATAATTCATGCACACGATAAGATCCTTTACACCACATTAAAAAAGCCATTAATTTCTGATAAACAGATGCATCTGCTTTTTCCATGTACTCCATAAACCCTCTGTAGCTGTCAATCAGAAAACAATTATTTCTGCGGAAATCAGGTTGATGGCACAAACTCTACTATTGCTAAATAGAGAGACACCCGGATGGGATTACATTTGTAGCGATGCTAAAAGAGGTCACTTTTTTCCCGGAGTGTATTGTTCATTTCCAATTTCATTATGGGCATATTTCATACTGTGGATTTTTTAAGGAGAAAGGAGTCAGTAATGGACTGTGTAATGAAAGTCTTTGAGATGGAACCGAACGAGAGCTATTTATTAGAAACTTGTTTGAGACATTGCCGTTCTGGCAGGACTCCAACATGCTTGTTTACTCGAAGAGGACGAAATTCAAATGAGAAAGAGGCAACATAATGCCAACCATGAGGATGACACTACCTGCTGGGCTGGGTTTAGGAAAAAAGAAGAGAATAAGTTCTTCCTCGTCTGTTTTGGGGCTGATGTATGGCTCTAACTAGCAGCTGTGAAGGTTTTGAAAAATATTAGGCACTAGAAAACTCACAAAACAGCCTCAAATGGCAGCTCCTGTTGTGATGAATGCTGTAAATTGTGACACATAGACACATTTTTGAGCTATCGCTGTCATTAAAGGAACTGCTCTTAGATGATGAGTCAAAGATAAGACGAGGCAAAGTTTAAAGGGATAGTTCACCCAAAAATGAAAACTCTGTCAGTAATTACTCGCCCTCATGTTGTTCCAACCCCGTAAGACCTTCGTTCATCTTCGGAACACGAATTAAGATATTTTTGATTAAATCTGAGAGCTGGATCACTCCTCCATAGGCTTCTCAGGGATTAAAACTTGTTCCCCGAAAAGTTATTAAAAACATCATTAAAATAGTCCAAGTGATTACAGTGGCTCAATCTTAAGTTTATCAAGCGACGAGAATACTTTTTGTGCGCAAAAACCCCCAAAATAACGACTTTATTTCAACTATTCATTTCCTTCTCTGTGGGCCTCGAGTCAGTTCACTAGTGTAACAGCGCAGCTCTTCTGTGTTGTACGTCACACGTAGGCTCACTATTGGCCGACGCTGGTCATGTGACTATTTTAACAATGTTTTTAATAACTTTTCGGGGAACAAGTTTCAATCCCTTAGAAGCCTATGGAGGAGTGATCCAGCTCTCAGATTTAATCACAAATATCTTAATTTGTGTTCCGAAGATGAACGAAGGTCTTACGGGGTTGAACAACATGAGGGAGAGTAGTTACTGACAGAATTTTCATTTTTGGGTGAACTATCCCTTTAAACGTTCAATAGTCGCAGATATTTCAAAGTGTAAGCGTGAGAGACAGAAGGAGAAATCCTGAAACCTAAGCACTTCTTCTTCTTCTTCTTCCGCTGACTGTGTGTGAATCCTGATTATTATTCCATGACCTCACGCCTGGACTAGACCCTCGCGACACGCTTTGATCCAGGTGGAAGGGAATGGCTTGCTAGCGGTGCTATTAGCATTAACATTAGGACTCTGGCGACTGTCAAATAGGACAAACTCCTACAGCACTCGAACTTAACCTCACGCTGACCCCGACTGGACGGAGGATCCCGCTTGCGGCTCGAGCGTCGCTTCTTCTTGGCTTAATGAAAAATGGACATAATTAGCAACATGATTGGACTGTGAAGGAAATTTATCAACCCTGCTTTTATACTAATTGGTCACATCACTCAAGGCAGAGACACCACTCTACACCTTTAAGGCAAGAAGAGGAGAAGCAAAAAAAAAAGGGACCACCGTCAGGTTCATTACAGACAAAATGAGCAAAGAATTCCAGCTGGGCTCATTATCTCTCTCAGACATGAAATGCATTTTAATTCAGACATTGATAGCAGTCGCGCTACATAATTACTCAACACGTCGACTGCGGCCATGTCGAAGGACACCGTGGGCGCTCGTTTTAAATTCAGCTTTATGACACAGCAGCCTCTAAATGAACTTGTGAACTCATCAGTTGGAGATATTATAGCTCAAGTGATGGCATAAACGAAAGACCAGGAATAAGCGCACAGTGAGATTATTTCCGATCGCACATCTTTCTGTCTCATCGGCCACAATTTAAACTGCGCTGACCCGACCACAACAGAGGGTTCAGCGGATATTAACCTTCCCACAGAGAACCGCACGGTCTGCATTCACAAAACTTCCTGGACAACTAAGGGAAGTACACACACCTCCCTCCCTGTTCACGACATTCTACCTCAAACACTAACATGAAGCTGCGAATAAACATCGGATTGTCTAAGATAGTACATAAAAACACCCGGCCTAATGCACACCTTCAGCTGAGACGAGAGGTCTACAATATATTTGATTTATATATATATATATATATATATATATATATATATATGTATATATACACTGCCGTTCAAAAGTTTGGGGTCGGTAAGATTTTTAATGTTTTTAAAAGAAGTCTCTTCTGCTCACCAAGGCTGCATTTATTTGATTAAAAATACAAAACAAACCCAGTAATATTGTGAAATATTATTTCAATGTAAAACAGCTGTTTTCTATGTGAATATATAGTAAAGTGTAAACTTTACTATAACTTTTGAACGGCAGTGTATATATATATGTATAAAATAATTATATATATATATATATATATATATATACACATACACACATGCATATATAAACTGTATATAAATAAATAAATATGTATGTTATTAACTATTACATGCTTATACATTATACATGATAAATATAAAGTAGGGATGCACCGATATGAACATTTTGGCCGATACCGATAACCGATAATTCTTTACATTTGAAAGCTGATAACCGATATATTGGCCGATAAATCTAAATAAAAAAAATTATATACTTTGATAGCCTGTATAACAAAATGCTCACCATTAAAAGCCTTGTCTCAAACACTTTTAACATAAATCAAACATATACAATATAGTATAGCCTAGTTTGAACCAGTGTAAGATTCCTTAACTTTTAAAATTAATTTTACACTCATATGGACAACTTTCTTTATTAAAAAATGGTAACACTTTATAATAAGGTTTAATTTTGTTAGCATTAGTTAGCATGAACCAACAATTTTAAAAAACATTTTTAAGAAAGTTGTATCTGTTAACATTAGTCAATGCACTGTGAACTAACATGAACACACATATTTTATTAACTAACAATAACACAGGCTATTGCTCTCTGTTAGTAGTTAATGCATTAACAAATGAGACCTTATTGTAAAGTGTTATAAAAAAATCTATTGCCTAACAAAAAATAAAATACATAAATAATGCAAACAAGTCATTGGATAACATTGGGCTGCATATAAAGAAACAAAATGCATGTGGCATTGATCAATAAAATGGAATCGCCTCCGCACGGACAATAAGAAAAATATATTTTAATCAAACCATATCGTTGATGAAAATAATACGAGAACAAAATAATGTTAGTTATTAATTATACGAGAACAAAATAATGTTAGTTATTAATTATACGAGAACAAAATAATGTTAGTTATTAATTATAACGCAATGTTTTTGAAAAAAATTAAACATTTTTAATATTACAGTGATAGTAAACATAGCTTTAATAGCTTAGTTACTGTTGCTGTGTGAGCGCGCGCGCTGAAGCTGAAGAGAACGAACGTTAAACCGAATCGCTTTGCTAGAAGGTTAATCAACTCGACGGTTGCTGAAGAATGCAAACCCAAATAATTTACAAATGTATTACAATAGTGAATACAATTATAATTGTATGACAGTCCCAATCATAGCTTTTAATGTTTTGCATTGTTGTTTAATCTGCGCGCGCTGGAGCTGAAGAGAACGAGCACCGGGAACCTGAAGAACTTTTCTAGCAAGGTGTTTAAATCCACGACACGCATCATATGTGAGATTAATCAGATACAGTGGTGGAAAGAGTACTAACAAATTGTACTTAAGTAAAAGTATTGCTACTTAAGTAATAATTTACTTGAGTACAAGTAGAAGTACTGAAAAATAATATGACTCAAGTAAGAGTAAATAAGTATTTGCTTTAAAACTACTCAAGTACTACAAAGTACTTTAGTATTATTTTTCTATTTTTACCCAAAATGGGGAGATGATAGCGATATTGAGCGCTAAACACACACGTCATCTGTTTCTTTCATACTGGAAGCCCAGTACTGATTCATCCCTCACGCAGAAAGTCCACAAGTGAGATTCATAGAAGTATTAAACTATATAAAGGAAATGCCTTTTATAATAATATGCAAATAGGGACGTTTTGACTGAAACATAAAGACAAACACATGATAGCGATAATATATCTGTGTTCATCTATCTCAGGTATTTTCATAAGAATGATGTAGGCCTATGTATTTAAAGGGATAGTTCACCGAAAAAGGAAAATTAGCCCATGATTTACTAACCCTCAAGCCATAGTTGTATATGACATTCTTCTGTCAGACGAATGCAATCCAGAGTTATATTAAAAAATTGACACTGCTTTACAATGGCAGTGAATGGCTGGAGAACATTTGAAGCCCACAAAAGTGCATCCATCCGAGATAAAAGCGCTCCACTTTTACTCCTGTGGCGCAAGTCGAATTGCGTAGTATGCGTACAGTCGTCTGGCGGAAGCAAGTTATTTTAGATTATAAAGTAATAAATATGGGTATGTTTCTTCATGGGGTAAATAAAATGTTTGGGTGAACTAACCCTTTATAGCAATGCTAATCAACATAGCTTGTATCATAGAATGTAATAAAATAATACATACTCTGTGTTAAGATGCAACATGAAACAAATTTCATTGTATTTCATGTATTGTGATTTTGAAAAGTAAGTCCAGGTAAGATCATTTGAATGTTTCAGTTAAATTTCATAATTGAAAGCAAAGAAGAATAAGTGAGAGGTCCCATAAAAAAAGAGAGATTTACAACAGTATGAATAAAAAATTCATTTACAGTGCCAGTAAAAAAAAAAAAAATTAAGTGGGGTACGGGTTAACATGTTAAATTAAATTCTCCTTTTTTTTCGTTCTACCGAAAATGTGCTGGGAGCCCACTGTTGCTATAGTAACGAACTACACTTTTACGTTCATCTGATTGACAGATAAATATTGTGATCTTATTTCACTGTTGTTGAGGTTTTTTAAGCTTTGTACAAAGTTTGCTTCGTACATTTCGTTTAACTATGTTGTTAAAGAGGGCGAGATTCACCATTTAATTGAACTGTGTGTGGATGTATTTTAGACACTTACATTGTTCTTTGTCTGTCAGTACAATAACTTCGTCCATGTTATGAGCCGAGTTTTTCATTTACTTCAACTGCTCAGTGCTCTGGTATTATCAATGGGATGACCCATTTCAGGAGTTGCCATAATTAAAATTTAAAATCAGAATATGAACATATTCACTGAATAAAAAAAAATAAAAAATAAACGATACAGATTCAAAACACGAGTGCCAGCCGAACTTTTGATTGGTTTTGCACCTGAATCAGACCTCTGTTATTGGCCGAAGCGCTCCAGATCTGTCTGTTATTGGCTGAAGCACAGGGCTCCATCGCAGTAGTTTGAAAAGTGTCTGTCAAATGTCAGCTTGCCCTGTTGCTCCGTCGGCACCTTTGTCAAAGTACTTTGTACTTTTGGTGAAAATTAAATGTAGCGAAGTTGAATACTTTATTTTTATTCTACTCAAGTAAGAGTAAAAGTACCACAATTTAATTATACTCAAGAAAGTAAAAAAAAAACGAAAAATCTACTCAAGTACTGTAACGAAAGTATTTGTAATTAGTTACTTTCCACCACTGATCAGATATTTATATTACATCAACTTTATATTACGACTTATCTGCGCAAACTGACGTGAATGCACAATCGAACTTGTGCTGGTCATAATGTGTAATATCCCTGTTCTGGACGCGCTATTCCCACAACAACGCGCTGAAACGGCAACTAAACAGAGAATTCACAACGTTTTATTACAATAGTGTTCTCATTATAGTGGCATGTATATGACAGTCCCAATTATAGTTAGAAATGTGCATTGCTGTTTGAGCTGCGCACGCTAAAGATAAAGATGATCACCGGTACAATGAAGCGCTACTGCATCGTTCATTAACTCAACCAAACGCATCCTATATTAGATTAATCAGATATATATACACAACATAAACATATTACAACTTACAATGGCACAGAATGCTGCGAATGTTCAAGAGAACTTGACTGTGCTTGTCATGAAGGCTTAACTTCATAGATGCGCTCCTTCCACCTCAACGCGCTCTTTAACACGCTGAAACACTGGCGAACAAGAATTCACAACATACTTTTACAGGCGTGTTTTTATTATAATGTTATGAAGCCTATGTGACAGATTTGTGCTGCACATGTTGCACTGAACTGTATCTTCCTTTTCGAAGTGAATCCAATCATTCAGAACCATCATGGCGAACAGCGCGCGTCTCTCAACTGAAGTAAATAATCTATTATCTATCGGCTTTGATATATCGGCCCAATTTTCTTATCGGACCGATAACGATAACATCAAAAAAGACCATTTATCGGCCGATATCGATATGTGGTCGATATATCGTGCATCCCTAATATAAAGTATAGTTTTGTTTGTCTTTCTCCCTCTCTTAGTCTTCGTTCAATTATTCCATGACTTTTTATTATGTTTCTGCACACCACTGATTAATAAATCTCAAATAAATAAAAATTATATTTAAAAAAAATATTTCCTTTTTATATATGCATGCATATATACTGTATATTCCTACTGTATACTGTATGTTCCTCCTTTTTCATATTATATATATATATATATATATATATCAAATATTATATATATTAATTGTAAGAGTAGATAGTTTTAAACATATATATACTGTATATATATATCTGTAGCAAAGATCTTTTGACTTTTTCTAACATATAAAATCATACAAAAATGAATGCCATAATTATTTTAATTAAATTTTATATTTAATTTATTATAGTAAAAAAAATATATTATATTATACATTTTTTTATAAAAATGATACATATATATTAAATACAACTATAAAACATTTATGCTGCTTTAAATAAATAGTTGTTAATTGAAATAAAATAAAAAACAAACATTTTATTTTAACATTTCTTATTTTTATTTAGTTTAACTTGATGTATGTAAATAACTAAAACTGAAATAAAAATTGTAAAAAATTATAAAATAACAACTAAAACTAACTACAATTGAAATAAAAACAGAAAGTATTAAAAAATAAAAATGAATTCGGAATATTAATAAAAACTATATAACAATGTAGTTTTATCTCTCTCTCCCTGTCTCTCTCTCTCTATATCTATCTATCATGCAGTATATTGTATTGTTATTGTATTACTTTTTATGTATCTTTTTTCAGTTTTGTCCGTTTAATATGATTGTATGAATCGCACAGCCCTACAGAATAGCTCATAGATGAGTTTACCTGATGAATGCAAGAGACAGGACGTAATCAGAGTTGACGGCGATGAGCCAGTCGCAGTCCTTGCTGTGCGGGTACGGATGAGGGAAGTTGGGTGACAGAATAAACCCAGAGGAACCGGTGAGATTGCCCCCACATGGAGCTGGGAAAACACAGAGGACTCGTATCAGTAGCATATGGGCATTAGTAACACATGAGGAGAATCTCTTATTAAAACATGCGGCTTGAACATCTGTGCCAACTAGGAACCCAGAGAAACAGCGCTGGAGTGAACACGCACAGACAGAGATATTGAGAGATTTTTAAGCTCTCTGAGGAACCGCGCCATGTAAAGCGCTCATATCTTATATATGAGAATGAGAACTATAGCAAGAGAGAAAGGTTATTTAAAATATGAAAGGAAAAGCTGAAAATCCTGCAGCCTCACTTTCCTGCTTCCAATATGAAGTGTCTTTTGAAAGAAAGAGACAATCCGTATCTGGTTATTTGATATTCATTAATTTGGGAAGACTTTCATGTCACTGCGATGACAGGGAATTTCAATAGTGTCGGTTCCTTCGCTTTGAGTACAACTCTTGAGAATGGCCTGATGAAAAAAAAAAACAGCTTAAAGTACTTTTTAGATTCATGTTCTGTTGTCAGCATCTAAAGTACTAATTATCATCATGTACTAATTAACTCTAAGCCGCTTAGATTTCTCAGAATCATGAATATGTGTTATGAAAATGAGTAAAACAATACTTATGTACAGTATGAGGCTTTGTCTAATGTTTACAGATATAGCACCTACAGTGTACAAATACAGTACAATTTGGCATATCATAACTTTTTTAAAACATCATGGACACAAATCCTGCTTTGTTGTGTGAACTGTTGGATACAAAAACAATATATATATATATATATATATATATATATATATATAATATATATATATTTGCTGTCAAATTAATTGATTTGACAGCACTAATGTATGTTTAAATAAATAAATAAATAAATAAATATATATATATATATATATATATACTTTAACTAAAATTAAAATTAAAAATATACAAATGTAAACTTATTTTAAATATTAATAGAACCAATGATAGTATCACAATGATACTAAAATAACATTTACATCTCTCTGAACCCAGACAGACGAGTTTGAAGAGTTTGATTAGGCAGAAATAAATGATCAATTCTTTGCAATTAAGCTTTATATATATATATATATATATATATATATATATATATATACATACATATACATTTCTGTTGCTTTAAATATATAAATGTTAACTAAAATAAAATAAAAACAAACTTCTTTTATTTCAACACGTATTGCAAGAAAATAGCAAGATCAAACAAGCAGCCAGTATAATGATCCATTCCTTTAATGAAATCCCAATATAAACCCTCACCTATACAGACAGGAGGGCTTGGTTGCCAGTAGTAGCGGTTCTCCACTTGTATGCAGGTGATCTTCACGTCTCCCTGCAGTTCATACCCAGGATCACACTGAAAGGTCACGGTGTCTCCAGGCTCGCGACCGTCTCCATTACGACTGCCGTTCATGGGAACTCCTGGATCCCTGCATGCCGTGGCCACCGAGCCTGTGATCACATTCAGAGCAATTAACAGTCAATCAACCCCTTATGAGCAGTTACTGCACTCTAAAAAATGCAAGGTTGTTTTAACCCACATTTGGGTCAAATATGAACGAACCCAACCGTTGGGTTAAAAATGTTAATTAAAAATTGTAACCCAACGGCTGGGTTTGTCCATATTTGACCCAAATATGGATTGAAACAACCCCACATTTTTTAGAGTGTGTATGCTGTCAGTCCACAGATCACAGATCAACTCACTGGAGAACTCGATGGCGAATCCAGACTTGCTGATGTAGAAGTCGGTCTCGAACTGAACCGTGACCATGTTGAGTGTGCTGTGGATGTTCTCGGGCAGAAGAGATCCGCTCACCTCCCTCAGAGACATGTCGTTCTCCAGAGGCCCGTCCCAGACCCTCAGGATGTCGTGGGAGGCTTCCGTGTCGAAGGCTAGAAACTGCAGGCTGTTCATATACAGGTGAACACACACACACACACACACACACACACACACATGCATCAGGTCATACTGGTCAAGTCACGCTTCACTAGATGCACAGTGTACAGTGATGGAAATAAAGGGCTGTCTGACAGAACAGGTGTGCATAAAACAAACAGCACGGTAAGGTTATTATAGTTAACTAAAGTTAAATAAAATTACAATTACTAAATCCATAAAAAAATGCCACTTGAAATTAAATAAATGTCAACTGGAAAAACAACAACCGTAAACTTATTTTATATTTCAGCTGGTTGGCAAGGCATTATTGCTCATTTTCATGTAGTTTAACTTAATGTTCTAAAATGACAAACTAAAACTAAAATAGAAATAATTAAAAACTATATAGACATTATATATATATACAGTGTATATATATATTTATATATTTAGTAGTATATGTGTGTGTATGTAATTAATCGGATCTAACATAAAAGTTTGTTCATATAATATATGATATAATAAGTTTATATAATATAATACGTTTATATAATAATGTGTGTGTATATAATACATAATTGTATATGCATGCATATATAAATAATAAATAAATAAATAAACATGTATATATATACACACACACACACACACACACACACACACACACACACACACACACACACACACACACACACACACACACACACACACACACACACACATATATATACACACACACACACACAAACTTTTATGATAGTTAATCACGATTAATTGATTCGACAGCACTAATGTATGTTTAATATATATATATATATATATATATATATATATATATATATATATATATATATATATATATACATAAATATACTTTAAAATTAAAAAGAAAAATATACAAATATAAACTTATTTTAAATATTAATAGAACCAATAATAGTATCTCAATGATACTAAAATAACATATTTACATCTGTCTGAACCCAGACAGACGAGTTTGAAGAGTTTGATTAGGCAGAAATAAATGATCAATTCTTTGCAGAGTCGTGACAAATCAAATAGGTAGAGTTAGATAATCATATCTCAAATATTATGCTCCAGGGTTCAATAATTGAGGAGAACAATTGCATCTCCATTCTGAGCGTCAGTCCTTAACTACAATTTAACAATCTGGTCTGATCGAGACATCAGCAGCAGATGAACAAATAATGAACGAGTGTGCATATTTCAAAAAGCTTTTGCTGCTAAGAGAATTGGAAAGAGGACAAATTATTAGGTTGTAGTGCAGCATTAAAAGTGCAACAGCGTTTTAGGCTTTATAATGAGTTTGGCAGCGCAGGTGGTAAACAAAGAGATTTACGAGCTCATCTGATGTCTTCTTTTCTCTCCGTACACATGCAGCATCAATGGCCAGCTCCACCATTAGAGGTTTATTAATAGATAAAGCCTCTTGTCTCGGCTGAATTCACTGGCTGTATTCTTATGGGTTTGGTAATGAACCGATCGGTGGAGGACGGACAGCGGAGGACACAATATATTCACATTTGAAGCAAATGCTGATCAGCACCTGATGATGTTTCCCGAATCCACCTCGACGACCCACGTACAGCGCAGATTGTTGTCGTAGGGGAATGGATAACCTGGAGACAAGATGCGTCCTGATGTCTCGCCTTTAAAACGTCCACCGCATTCAGCTGGAGAAAGAGGAGGAGAAGAAGCAGTTTATCATGCACACTCTCACATGGCCACAAACACATCACGGCCCCTGAAGATCTGCAGGTGAGCACTGAAATAATCAGGGCT
This sequence comes from Gila orcuttii, assembly GCA_026230005.1. NCBI lineage: Eukaryota > Metazoa > Chordata > Actinopteri > Cypriniformes > Leuciscidae > Gila > Gila orcuttii. Next base: position 4,080,346 of record JAPDVR010000010.1, on the reverse strand, counting down.
GTCTCTCAAACAAGCACAGCACGAGAATGAAAAGCACGGTGAAACACACAGTTAGATTGATGAAGCACCGTGAGGTTTACAGGCATCTCAACACTTTCTGGATCTCATAGAATTACTTTTCTTTTGATAGAACAAAGTAGACACAAGTTGCAAGTAAAAAAAAGCAAAGAGGGAAACTGAAACTGAGTGTCATTTTAATTTTGTATCATCCTGAATTCCTGGTGCCCACTGTTGTCTTACTGTATTCAGTTGACAGTACAAAAAATGACAGAATAAAAAACAAACAAACCACTCAATAACTTATAGGCACATTTTCCTTGCTAAAAATACCCAACAAACACAAACACACGCACGCACGCACGCACACGTCTGGTTCGCTATCTTTGTGGGGACTCTCCATAGGCATAATGGTTTTTATACTGTACAAACTGTATATTCTATCCCCTTACACTAACCCTACCCCTAAACCTGCCCATCACAGAAAAGTTTATGCATTTTTACATGTTCAAAATTTAGTATATTTATTAAACCATTTCCCTCGTGGGGACTGCTGGCTGGTCCACACAATGTAGGTGATCTCAGGTTTTACTATCCTTGTAGGGACATTAGTTCCCCGCAATGTAATATAAACACACGCACACACGCACACACACACACACACACACACACACACACACACACACACACACACACACACACACACACACACACACACACACACACACACACACACACACACACACACACACACACACACACACACACACACACACACACACACACACACACACACACACACACACACTCTCTCACACACACACACTTTTTGCCTATAACAATTTTACCATTAATACCATTTTTATATATTTTTATATTACATACAAAATATAGAATATTTATTTAATTGTATTTATAAATATGATTTTATTTATATTATTTATAGTTATTGTATATATTTGTTTTATTTTATTCAGTAAATGTGTATATTTATGATAATTATAATGAAACTAGCATAGCCCGCCATTTTATTTCAGAAATGTTCCATGTAATTTCCATCATTAACATTTCCATCACCTTAATTCTCATGTGGTGGAAATGTTAATAACGGTTAAGAATGACAGAAATCACCAGCGATGCATCTATATCCACAGTGGGATATTTTTAGCAGACAAATTAAACAAACAAGCGAGACTGAAAGGTGTGTTTAAAGAGTCCGCAGTTGAAAATTCACCCAACAATAGTGTCTCTAACTCTATCAGTTTCAGCACTTCTCTATTCTTCTGTCTCTCTCTCAGCCTGAAGAAGCTGAGGTGATCTGTCGGCTGATCAATCAAATGAACAAATGAGCCTGAAGTCCATTTTGATGCACCCTGATGGCATTCAGACTCGCCAAGTTAGCCCTCTGCACTAGGTTCATTATTAGCCGGCTTTCACAAGCACTTTATTAGGAAACTTTAATTGCAAGCTTCTTTTCCCCTCAGACCCCTTTTCTATCTTCCCCTATCCTGTCCCTCCCGTTCTCCCTCTTGTAAAAAAAACTGCAGGGGCCGGGAGGAACAGTTTCGAGAGTTTCTTAATGATTCCCTTTTCAGCAATTCCTGTCACTGAGTCTCATTTGCATAAACCATCTAAATGACAAACAATGGACGCACAGCTCAATGAAGCCTGAATAACAGGGTTCAGATTGCGACTTGATTAATCTGAACATTAGTGCGTTTTTTAGACATCCGGAATTGAGGCGTCTTCCGAACGTATCCCTCCCAATCCTCTCGCTAAACCAACATCCCGCCACGTCCATCGCTCATCAGGGCCGCGGCTCAGTCGCGTGTCATTGGCCGGTTAGAAGCGCTCAGTCACCATTGATTGGCTGCGCACGCGTTGAAAACCAATGCAGGAAGATTGGGAGTTGACTAGGGCTTCTGGTTTGAGGCTATAAATGTGCATGTCCTCTCCCAGCGCAATCATGACAACATGCCATGTTGAGGCGTCTCACGCTAGGTGTGTTTATGACTGCGCGGTTACGCTCGGCTCTGAGAAGAATGCTGATTTAGCATTGCGGTGGTGTAGCTTTTCTCTGCAGAAATGTCTCATTCACACACCTTACCTGTGGACTTGAATGAAAAATATAAAAATAGTTAAATATTTTATCTGTAATAAAAAAAGGAACTGCAAGATGGATACGCCTTCTCGCTATTTTGATATATCTCACTTTCGCTAAAGGTCACATCAAATGACCCGCACATTTCGCCTGTCAAAGGAACTGAAATATCCTCCACATTATTAAGTATCTATTATTAATGCTGGCGGATAAGTCTGAAACTCAGGGTGATTAGTATTTTGTAAGCCAACCATCGGTTCTGACATAGAAATGACGTAAAGACATGCTCTGTGTTAAACACAACAGGATAGTCATTGTGTTTTATCTACGTCTGCCGTGCGGAAGCAATTTGGACGAGCGCTTTGAGTCTAATCAGAGCTCATTAAGACTAAATCTAATAGTGAGCAAATCTGATCTGGGGTCAGTCGACATAGCAATATCCAACTCATTGGAGGCTAAATCCCCATAATCACCATTCATCAGGAAAATGAAGAAAGTAATAGCAGCACACAGACTTATCTCAAGCCCTCATGTGCTTTGCTTGATGAAGAATCCTCTCCATAGCTCAACCGGGAACCCCTGCATCCGCTACAATATTAACAACCTGCACCATTAGTCACAGATGGAGCGAGGGCTTCCACCACTGCTAATGTTGTCAAGAAACACTTTGGACTATTTAGAAGGTATAAGCATAATGTGGCCTTCTAATGTGCATATTCCAGTGCAGAATATGAGCAATACTGCAGCTTTGTGAGCTACAGAAATGGGGAGGGGCTTATACTGCAGTCTCGGATAATTATGACAAATGGCTGAGAGCAACACTGAGCTCAGTTATGATAACCACGAGGAGAGATCAGGCTGGAATGATGCATACTTGCTAATAACCAAGTTTAAATGCGGTTTCCACGAAAAGAAAAATTCTCCATGTACTCCACTCACTATTTAGAATGAAACAATATGTGACATTCTGTAGTACATGAATTTACCTGTTCGCATCAAGTGATATTTCTTGCATTTTACACATATTGATAAAATTTTTTGAATGAATATGTTAATTTAGATCTAAATTATAGTTTAATTAACCTAAAGCATTCATACATTTGGGCTTTTTTGCCTTTTGCCCCCTTTTCCTCCAGGAAGAACATCAGCGAAAGGATATGACAGAAAGTCCGTGTACAGCACAACCTGGAAACTTCTGCATCTCCCACATTATTTGTAATGATAAGCTCCGGTTGTGAATGGATGGACTAATACATTGCACTGTTAACAATGATCCAATTGTAACAATTCTATGCACACTCGTTTTGCATTTACGCAACTTACAGTGCAAAAGGCGTTATTAAATTCACAGCCACATACATGGTGGTGATAGTGGGGTACATTTACATTAGTCTATATTAGTACTAGAATATTCATGCTGGATATTAGATTATTGTTATTAAGGATAATATTAACTTTAATAAAAACGTCAATAAAAGATATTTGAAAAGAGGTTTACAGTCTGGTAACCTAAATTAACAGCTTATTCTTTTTTCCTTTACGAAATCTTTAAAATCATTACATTACATTTTTTTTGCATTCTTAATCACATAGCATAGCATAGCATAACACAAAATAACATAACATAACATAACATAACATAACATAACATAACATAACATAACATAACATATAACACACCATAACATAACATAACATAACATAACATAACATAACATAACATAACATAACGTCTCCGGTTACTTAACTGTAACCTTGTTCCCTGAGAAAGCGGAACGAGATGCTGCGCTGCTCAGCGCATTGGGAACGTCTTTAAACGTGACCTGCTGTGAATATGGTGTGTAAACACGTCGATGGAATCGACACGGAGGTAATATAGCCTCGGTCGGTGACGTCATCGGCGCGCACCCGCGACGTGAGGCTATAATTAGATGAGCCACAGGTGCATCGTCAGGATATTTGTCTGAAGAGCAGTCCTAGGACATCTTTAGCACGGCAAAGCAGCGCAGCATCTCGTTCCGCTTTCTCAGGGAACAAGGTTACAGTTAAGTAACCGGAGACGTTCCCTTTCGAAAGCTACAATCGATGCTGCGCTGCTCAGCGCATTGGGAACGAGAATACCCACGCCGCCGTGCTTGAACATGTCTGGACCCCCACGGTTGTGCAGTTGTGTTTCACAAGAACGCAAGAGAGCCTAGACATTAGCTTGTGATGTCGACTCAAGGGCATGAGAGCCCGGAGTGGCATGAACATCCAAACTATAAAATCATATGAATGTGTGCGGAGAGGACCAGCCTACTGCATCACAAACATACTGCAAGGGGGCACCTCTTGCCAAGGCAGCAGAGGAGGCGACCCATCTGGTGGAGTGAGCCCTTAGACCCGTTGGCGTAGCTTGGCCGCGCACCTCATAGGCAAGAGCAATAGCATCCCTGACCCAATTTGACATGGTCTGTTTAGTGGCGGCAGCACCTCTGTTACTGCCCCCATAACAAACGAATAGTTGCACTGACTTACGCCACTGGCTAGTGCGGTGGACGTAGGCCTGAAGAGCACGGACTGGACAAAGTCTGTGAGATTTCTGCTGCTCCGGAGTTGTGAACGCTGGAGGGCAGAAGGCCTCTAGAGAGACTGGATGTACAGCCGAGAAAGCTACCTTAGGCAGGTAATCAGGATGAGGATGCAAAATCACTTTCACCATTCCTGGGCAAAGTCTAAGCAGGATGGCGATCTTGACAGAGCCTGCATGTCCCCGATTCTTTTTAGAGAGGTTATAGCCATAGGAAAAAAACATCTTTAGGGTCAGAAGTTTGTCAGACGCTGACTCTAGAGGTTCAAAGGGGGTTTCAACCAGACCCTCGAGAGCTATAGCTAAGTCCCATGAAGGGATCTTGGTTCGTACTGGAGGCCTCAGTCATCTGGCCCCACGAACGAAGCGAGTGAGCAGAGGATGTCTCCCGAGTGGCACCCCGTCAATCAGGGCGTGGCAAGCCGAATGAGCGGCCACATAAACCTTGAGAGTGGCAGGGCATGTGCCTGTTGATAATTTTTTCTGCAGGAAGTCCAGAACTGAAGCAATCTGGCAGTTGACCAGATCTGCATTATGCACAAAACACCACCTTTCAAAAACCCCATTTGTTGGCATAACTCTTTCTAGTGGAGGAGGCCCTAGCACTTAGAATGGTCTCAATAACAGCAGGCGAAAGCCCAGTGTCCCTCAGTTGGTACCCATCAGGGCCAAACATGAAGGTTCCACAGGTCGGGCCTGGGATGGAATATCGTGCTCTCCACCTGGGACAGAAGGTCCCTCCTCTTCGGAATCGCCCATGGCGAGCCGTCGAGGAAAGATATTATCTCCGAGAACCATACTCTGTTCGGCCAACGCGGCGCTATCAGTAAGAGGCAAGACCCTTGTTGGCGAACTCTGGCTAGAACTCCCGGGAGCAGAGCCACTGGAGGAAACGCATACAGGCACATTTTGGGCCATGTGTGCGCCATCGCATCCAGACCCAGGGGGGCTGGGTGACTCAGAGAGAAGTAGAGGGGGCATTGCGCTGTCTGATAAGAGGCGAAGAGGTCCACCTCCGCTTCGTAAAAATCTGGTCCAGATCTGTTTTACTACCTCTGGATGGAGTTTCCATTCCCCTGTCGGTAGTTTCTGTCTGGACAGTAAATCCACTCCCACATTCAGATGCCCTGGAATGTACACTGCCCTGAGTGACAGGAACTTCTCCTGGGCCCAGAGAAAAATCTGCCTCGCTATTCTGTTCAGATTGCGTGAGCACAGACCTCCCTGGTGATTTATGTAAGAGACTGTAGCTGTGTTGTCCCCCCCGCACTAGGACATGACAGCCTCTCAACTGAGGGAGAAAGTATTTAAGGGCCAGAAATACAACCATCAACATGAGGCAATTGATTTGCCAATCTAGATGATGCCTCCCCAGATCCCTTGGGCTGGACGACCACTTAAGACCGCTACCCAGCCCGACAGGGAGGCGTCTGTCGTTAGCATTCCGCGACGGCAAGACGCACCTAGAGTGGGACCCAAGGTGAAGAACCGGGGTCTGAACCACATAGAAAGGGAACGAAGCCACAGCGCGTAACCCTTACCATAAACATGGATTTTAGAAAGTACACGAAGCGTTCAGCGCGTGTCTTACCATAAACATGGATTTTTAGAAAGGACACAAAGCACTTAGCGCGTGCTCTTGCCTTTATTTGCCCTTGGGGATTGTATAGCGATTTTGAACCACAACTGAATTGGTCTCATGTGCAAAAGGCCCAGAGGATCACTGTGGACGCAGCTGCCATGAGACCCATGTAATGTCCTGACCTAGCCAGATGTTGCTTTAGGGTGTTTAAAATGGTCTTGACACATGAGCGGGGGACAGTTGTGCCCCCGATAGTGACAGAGTCCCATTTAACCCCCAAGCACGTTACTCTTTGGGGAGGAGAGCGAACGCTCTTCTTGGCGTTGCAACTCAGCCCCAGAGAGAGAGGATGAGCGGGGATCGATCTCAATGTCGAAGCGCCAGCTCTTGAGACTGGGCCAGTATCAGCCAATCATCTATATAACATGGCTAGGTCAAATGGAAGAACCTGATATAGGTAAGCTTTGCCCCCAAAAGCAAACCTCTGAAACTTCCTGCATTGTGGCAATATTTCTATGAAATATATGCGTCTTTAAGATTGACCGTGAAGACCCAATCGCAATGTTGAATTTGCAACACGATCTTCTTGATAGTTAGCATCTTGAACTTGAGCGTTCTGACAGAACGGTTCAAGCTTCAAAGATCTAAAAACGGACGCAGTCCCCCATTTATTTATTTATTTATTGTGACAGCTTATGCGCCTATTCCTGTTTCACATTAGTGGGAACCACGCCGTTAAAACGAGGAGGGCAAAATATTCCTTTTTACTGTCTTTAGGACACAAAAAGAGATACCCGGCAGTAGCTTTCACGCTGCCAAAGTCTCTTAATACTCCCTGATAGGGGAATGTTAAATATCCTTTGTCCTGGGCGATAACAGGAAACAAAAGAGTATTCAACATTTCGCTGGAAACCGCTGGCCCCTGAATCACCAGTGGTGGCAAGGATGTTACAGTGGTTTTGTGAGGGTGTCAGTAGGAGCTGATTAATGCATTTTACATGCTTCGTCCCAAAGGGGCACACCCCCACAGACCTGGACAAGAAAACTCAGGATTTTTGTCTCTGGTATATTATGAGGCTGCTGAGCGCGTCGAGCCGGTCACCAGTCTTTAAGAGGGGGAACGCAACTCACCACACTCTGCTTTTTATTTTATTTTTTATCAGATCAGGCTGGTATGCCTGCAACACTGCCATAGTGTGCAGAGCAGCACCAGTCTGACCCCCACTAGCGTGGATGTAACAATACACGACTTGGTGGGGAGTGCTGACTCCTAAAATGACAATGATCCACAGAGAAGAGATAGCCTGCTAGCGTCTCTTCGGACTGGCGCATCTTCTTATAAGCACATGATGCCCCTGCACCCACGATAGTCTAATAAATTGACGTCGAGGGCACAAAGATGCATGAATAATAAGGTTCTCTTATGAGAGTATCTCTCGTACTGCGTAATATCTTACGCTATGGGGAAAACCTCTTTTCCACGAGATATTGAAGCAAAAAATTATCCTTAATTTTGAATTAATGTAAAATGCTGTGCAGCAGCATGCAGATATAGGCAGGACGGCTCGCGCGCCTATTGGCTGCCCTGCGGCAAACAGCAGCAGCCTATCGAGAGAGGTGCTGCGTGACATAATCCTATGGGGGCATTTCGCGCCCATTTCGTCACGTCCAGCCAGAAAAGGGCGCAATTTCGCCCTATAAATATAGCTCGATAAGGCTGGTACACTGATTTTCATCTCTTCAGCGAAGCATCACGCATCGCTGGATCCGGAGTGAGAAGCCACGCCGTCTGAGAAAAAGCACACAGCGGGACGAGCCATTGAGTCTGAAGTCGCTGGCATCGCCGCCTTTAGCCGCCGTACCTGCTACGCTTTCCGGCGTTATATCCTTTTCAAACTGTGTGTGTGTGTATTCGCCGCTGCGACACACATTTTTTCACTGTCTATCTCTCTCTGCTAAAAGAGCTGCGTCTTTTTCAAGATGCAAAGATCCTGCAGCTCGTGCCGAGCCACACTCAGCGACGGGGACCGTCATGTTATCTGCGTTTCCTGCCTGGGTGAGGATCATGCGGCTCTCGCTCTCGTCGACGGCGGATGCCCTCACTGTGAGCTACTGCCTATGGTGACTCTGAGGACTCGCCTGGCATCCTTCTCAGAGCCTGCACTTCAGCCCGCTGTAGCGCCGCGCCGTAAAAAGCGCCGTGCTCAGCGCGCTCCCGAGCCTTCTCCTGCCCGCCAAAGCTCGCCGGTTCGCCCGCCAGCTTCGCCGGCATCGCTCGAGTCCCTCACCGACGGACAGCGGCCACCGTCTGCCGCCGCTTCCTCCATTGAGGTCGACGAAATAGCCCCGAGCCTTCTCCAGCCCGTGATAGCTCGCCGGTTCGCCCGCCAGCTTCACCAGCTTCACTCGAGTCGCTCGCTGACGGACAACGGCCGCCGCGCGCCGCCGCTTCCGCCATTAATGACGAAGAGATAGCTGCATCTGTAGAGAAGGCCAGGTTCAAAACCGCGGCTAGCTTTCTTTACGTTATAAGAAAGCTACCCCGCCCCCCGTGGGCATGCGTCACCGGCGAAATGAGGAAAGAGTGTGTTTTTAGTCCCGCCGAGGCCGGGCCAATCTCCTTTTCTCAAACATTTCTCAGCTCCTCTTGGTTTGAGCGGCTGAAAATGTCAATATTGCAGCAATGAGCCTGTTGTATTACACGCACGCCTGCAAACAAACGCCGACGCACACAAAACTGTGATGACGCTCTTTATCCGCTTGGGCTATTTTAAGCTTTTGTCGTTTCCCCCTGTGGCTCAGTGGCGAAACCCAAAGCCTTCGCACGGGTGACCCGTGTTCGAGCCCAGCTCGCGCAGCGGATAAAAATTTAGTCTCGCCGCAGGCAAACTTACACCCAAACTTTTCACTCGTTCAGTTCCAAGAAAATGCGACTGTTCCAGTGTATTTTGCAGTAAACAAGCCGGTAACATGGCCCGCTTGTCTGCACACAAATGCCGTTTCCACGGCGACCCAGAAAAATCATGTAAGCAGTGTATTTTCTGGTATTCCGGCCACAGCCGATGGTGTTATGAGTGTATTAAAAATGCCACAGCCCAGTGTTCATTTCTACACACAAACACAGCCCGCCAAAGTGCAGGGCTCGCACAAATGAGTTCGACTCATGTCAATTGTGCATTAATTATAGTGAATGTGCCCACAACCCAGTGCCCACAAACACTACACACTGCATGTGCCACGTTTTCTGTAAAAGAAACCAACACACATACAGTCAGCTAAGGCCCACGGTGTTTAAGTCTCGCCGCGGCCAGACTCTACCGAAACTTCTCGCTCGTTCAGTTCCAAACAATGTGACTGTTCCAGTGTATTTTGCAGTAAACAAGCTAGTACCACAGCCCGCTTGCCTGCACACAAACGCCAGCTTTAAGGCGACCCAGATAAATCCCAAAAAGAGTGTATTTTCTGGAATTCCAGGCCACCGCCGATGGTGTTATGAGTGTTGTAAGAATGCCCACGTCTCAGTGCCCATTCCCACACGCAGACACAGCCCGCCACAATACAGGGCTAGCAAAAAAAAAAAAAAAAAAAAAAAATATCGACTCATGTCGATTGTGCAATAAATGTAGTGTACGTGCCCACAACACAGTGCCCACAAACACTACATGAAGCATGTCCCACGGTTTCTGTAAAAACGAAACCAACACATTTTCAGTTGGCGCGAGCCGACAGTGTTCTCAGTGCAGCGAGTGTGCCCGCTATCCCGCGCCCACATTCCCTCACAGACATGCCGAACCCCACGGGGCTCGCCCCGCTCGCCTTCTCTCCACATCCCGTCAGAGAGAAGCCTAGCGTGGTCAGGCTGCCCGCTGTGATCAGCGCACCCCCCGCCTCGCACACTATAAACACAGTGTCTATTTCTCAGCACACCGGAGCTCTCCGGCCGCCGCTATATCACGGCCAGAGCCCAGATTTCATTCTACCTCTAGCTTTTCATGCAGATGCGTGGGCAAAGCTTCCCGGGGTATCAGAATGGGTGCTGAACACTATAAAAAGAGGCTATTCGCTGCAGTTCGCTCGACACCCCCGCCGTTGCGTGGCGTGAGTCGAAACTACGGTAAAAAATGAAGTATCTCACCTACTTCGAGCCGAGATAGCGAAACTACTGAGCAAAGGGGCTATAGAACCTTTATCTCAGGCTCAGAGCGAAGGGGGTCTATCCAGCAGGTATTTTCTGGTACTGAAAAAAGACGGGGGTCTCAGACCCATTCTAGATCTGCGACGGCTGAACAGAACGCTCACGAAGCGTCAGTTCAGAATGATTACAACCAGGAAAATCCTCGCGCAAGTGCGCCAAGGAGACTGGTTCATGTCGATAGATCTAAAGGACGCTTATTTTCAAATACAAATAGCGTTACGTCACAAGCAATTCTTGAGATTCGCCTTCGAAGGCCAGGCATACCAATACAAAGTCCTGCCATTCGGCCTGTCCCTGGCACCCCGTACTTTTACGAAGTGCATGGACGCGACTCTCGCACCCCTGAGACTTCAGGGCATGCGAATTTTGAACTACTTGGACGATTGGCTGATTCTAGCTCGATCACAATCAGAGCTCATAGAACACAGGGCCACATTACTCGAACATCTCGAGAATCTGGGTCTCACAGTCAATTGGGCGAAGAGCTCGCTGTCTCCCAGTCAGAAAATATCTTTTCTGGGAACAGTGCTGAACTCGCTATCTATGACAGCGCATCTGTCGCCAGAGCGCGCACAGGACACTCAGCGCGCCGCGAAATCTTTTCGCCGCGGCTCAACTGTCCAGCTCAAAAGGTTTCAGAAAATGCTGGGTCTCATGGCCTCAGCAGCTTCAGTGCTCCAGTTGGGGCTGCTTCGCATGCGCCCACTGCAGCTATGGCTGAAAGCGCGGGTTCCGCCCAGGGCATGGACCGCTGGTCGTTTCGCCTCCGGGTCGGTCTGAAATGCGTCTCGGCTTTGGAGCCTTGGAAGAAAACCGACTGGTACCAGTCAGGTGTGAGTCTGGGGACTCCCTCGAGCGTGAAGGTGGTGTCCACGGACGCCTCCACCTCGGGATGGGGAGCACTGCTCGAGGGCAGACCGTTCTTTGACCAGTGGTCAGAACGGGAAAAGCTCCTACATATAAACTGTCTGGAAATGATGGCAGTCGACAACGCGCTGCGGCGATTCTGTCCCCAGATAAGGGGTCACCACGTCTTGGTCCGGTCGGACAACATGTCAGTGGTGGCGTACATAAATCATCAGGGCGGCATCAAGTCCCGAAACCTTTACAGGCTGACGGAGTGCCTCCTGGTCTGGGCTCAGCACAACCTGCTTTCACTGAGAGCAGCGCACGTGCCTGGTCACCTGAATCTGGGACCAGACAGGCTGTCCAGAGACAATGTCCCAGCAGGGGAATGGTCGCTGCACCCGCAGACGATCCAACTGCTGTGGGAGACATTCGGCAGAGCGCAGGTGGACCTGTTCGCGTCCAACGAGAACGCTCACTGTCCGAAATTTTTCTCCAATAGCAAGGACGCGCTGGCCTACGTTTGGCCCCGCTGTCCCCTCTATGCTTTCCCCCCCATCTCGCTCCTGCCTCAAATGCTGGAACGGATCAGGGAAAATGGATGCCCAGTGCTGCTTGTGGCTCCGCTCTGGACAAACCAGGCTTGGTTTCCAGTCCTGATGCAGCTGACCAGCACTGCCCCGTGGCCAATACCATTGAGGAGAGACCTCCTCTCCCAGGCCAAGGGCTCGATTTGGCATCCTCGCCCCCAGCAATGGTCCCTGCACGCATGGGCCATCAACGGGTACCCGCTATCCTCCCGGAGGGAGTGCTAAACACGATCACGCAGGCAAGGGCCCCGTCTACAAGACGGCTCTACTCCTAGAAATGGTCTGTGTTCTCTGCCTGGTGTCAAGCTCAGGGCTTTTCACCCGTAGACTGCGGGGTCACGGAAGTGCTTTCCTTCCTTCAAGAGCTGCTGGATAAGGGCAGAACCCGATCCACGCTCACGTGTACGTGGCGGCTATAGCAGCGTTTACAAAACCTGTGTCTGGCCAGTCACTGGGGAAGAACGACCTAGTCGTGCGATTCCTCAAGGGAGCTCGGAGGTTGAACCCTCCTAGACCTCCTTCAGTCCCGGTGTGGGACCTTTCTACGGTTTTGGAAGCCATGAAAGGTGCCCCGTTCGAGCCAATCCATTTGTCAGACATGAAGCATCTGTCTTTCAAAATGGTGTTTCTTTTGGCTCTCGCTTTAGTGAAGCGCATAGGGGACTTACAAGCGCTTTCAGTAAGCGCATCATGTATGGAGTTTGGGCCTAATGACTCAAAAGTCATACTCAAACCGAGGCACGGGTACGTGCCCAAATCCCTCAACACACCGTTCAGAGCCCAGGTGATTTCCCTGTGTGCTCTCTCGGTTCAAGATGAGGAGGAGGATGCGAGTCTCCTTTGCCCTGTCAGGGCACTGAGAGCTTATGTGTCCCGCTCGTCTGCCTTCAGGCAGACCGAGCAGCTCTTCGTTTTGTTTGGCGGACGTTCCAAGAGACTGGCCGCATCAAAACAGAGACTATCCAGATGGATAGTCGATGCCATAGCACTGGCTTACACTTCTAAGGGCCTGCAGTGTCCTTTGGGTGTCAGAGCGCACTCCACGAGAGGCGTAGCCTCGTCGTGGGCATGGTATAGTGGCGTTACCTTGCAAGATATCTGTACGGCTGCGGGCTGGGCCTCGCCGTCTACATTTATAAGGTTTTATAACCTAGAGGTTCCCGACTTACAAGCCAAGCTTCTGTCGGTATAGAATTCAGTGTTATCTGCCCCGCTGTGCCGGCCCAGATGCTGAGTTTTGCTTGTGCATCGCTCACTGAGCGATAACACGGCTCGATGGGTGTTGAATAAGCCGCAATCTTAACCAGTTCAGGCTGAACACGTTCACCCTGTCTGTGTGAAACACTATTAACATAACTAGCCCCTATAGGATGCTATTTCATGGGGAATGATGCTTGCAGCCTCTCTTCTCCGACTCTCTGTGAGTCTATGGTGATTATGCACTACATGAGCCCCGGGCTACTGCCCTTGGGACTTTGGTGTCGGATCCCAGTACGCACGGCGTTTTGCATTGTGTTCCCCATAGCGTAAGATATTACGCAGTACGAGAGATACTCTCGTAAGAGAACGTACTCGGTTACTAACGTAACCTCGGTTCTCTCTAGAGAGGGAACGAGTACTGCGTATCTTGCCGTGCATACACAGCTCTGGTTCGCTTCGGCGATGAAAACCAGTGTACCAGCCTTATCGAGCTATATTTATAGGGCGAAATTGCGCCCTTTTCTGGCTGGACGTGACGAAATGGGCGCGAAATGCCCCCATAGGATTATGTCACGCAGCACCTCTCTCGATAGGCTGCTGCTGTTTGCCGCAGGGCAGCCAATAGCCGTCCTGCCGTCCAGGCGCGCGAGCCGTCCTGCCTATATCTGCATGCTGCTGCACAGCGTTTTACATTAATTCAAAATTAAGGATAATTTTATCTTCAATATCTCGTGGAAAAGAGGTTTTCCCCATAGCGTAAGATATTACGCAGTACTCGTTCCCTCTCTAGAGAGAACCGAGGTTACGTTAGTAACCGAGTACGTTTTCCCCATGCATGAGTTAACGTCATGGAGATCCTCAAGGAGGGCAGCCACCTCGAGAAACCTCTCACACGCTTTATCGTAGCGAGAGAAGGGATTGGAGGCAGCACTCAATATTTAATTTAGTCAGACAATAAACACAGCCCAATATCAATCAGACAATCAGACCCAGTCTGGATGACAGGCTGTGTTTAAATCTTTCAAAAGATCAACCTGGTATGCCTGCAACACAGGCATTGTGTACAGCGCAGTACCAGCCTGACCCGCTGAAATGCATATGATAATGCGATCTCAGGGGGGAGAAAGCCCGCGAGCGTCTCCCCAAACTGAGGTAGCATCATATAATCGCGTGCCTTCGCACCCGCGATAGTCGAACTGGTCGACATCGAGGGCACAAAGACACGTCATGTATAAACATATATATATGTATATATTATCAATCTTTATTTATAAGCTTTGAGTGTTTTATGGGACTGTTTTTGCTGTGATCAGAGTAGTCTGGACACTGCACGAACGATAGCCCCGAGCAGTTCTCCTTTATCATCACGGGAGGAACCCTCGGAAGCGGCGAACTCACGAGATTCAGTGTCCTCTGCCCGAGCCGAAGAAGCGCTGAGGCACGCTTCGGTAGTCAGGCAAAAGGACATCGCGATCTGGAAAGAGAGCGAGCGAAAGGGATGCACCCGTCTCTCGTTCCTCAGCCAGATCGCACGCGAGCCCCACAATCGTATTGTGGGTGCTACCCCTTTGAAATAAGCAAAGCGAACGCGAAGCACTTTAACTGTGAACATTCCACTGTGCTCGCAATCACCATGCTTAAACGCAAGGGCAGCATATGCTCTTTCCTCAAACAAACAAAGCAGTAAGTGTGTGTATCCAGTTCTGACATATAGGACAAGAACATAGAGGGACACAGCGCTTACTTTGTTGCGGACTCATTTCTCTTTTTGACTTTCTTAAAACTCTTTTGAGATCGTTCAGAGATGAGAAATAGAAAAGTCTGCACACTGCCAGTTGTAAAAACTAAATAACTCCTAACAAAGATCTGTAGTAGACAGAGAGAAAATAGATGCTTGCACACCAAACACAGAAAGGTCTCTTAAGACAAAAGACCTGACGATGCACCTGTGGCTCATCTAATTATAGCCTCACGTCGCGGGTGCGCGCCGATGACGTCACCGACCGAGGCTATATTACCTCCGTGTCGATTCCATCGACGTGTTTACACACTATATTCACAGCAGGTCACGTTTAAAGACGTTCCCAATGCGCTGAGCAGCGCAGCATCGATTGTAGCTTTCGAAAGGGAACATAACATAACATAACATAACATAACATAACATAACATAACATAACATAACATAACATAACATAACATAACATATAACACACCATACCATACCATACCATAACATAACATAACATAACATAACATAACATAACATAACATAACATATAACACATCATAACATAACATAACATAACATATAACACATCATAACATAACATAACATAACATAACATAACATAACATAACATATAACACATCATAACATAACATAACATAACATAACATAACATATACAACACAACATATAACATACCAACATAAACATTGCAAAATAAACCCAGATAGGGTGATCAAGATCAATGAAAAGAGTTGGATTAGAGGGAAGAAAGCAAAGGGTGGATTTAGAAAATGTGAAAGTCCGATTCAAACTCAGTTTGTCTGAACACAGCAGGCACTGCCCAGCAAGCCACGTCCATTGTAAAACATCAAATATGTATTTTGTTGTGGCTTTATCAGACTACTGGCATGCAAATAGCAGTGCTTTACAAAGAAATCACTTGAAATACTTTCTGTGGAATTATAAGGCCTCTATTTTTATTGACTGTGAAAGGCTTTTTATCATGCAAGATTCGCGAAATCAAAGTCAAAGCTGAGAAAATTTAAAGGTGAAGCATGTAAGATTTTTTTTACGTTAAAATACATTCTCTTAAACCAATTTATTGTTGACTGCTATTAGTATGCCATTAATGGGTCTATCTCCCTCAAAAGTGTAAGCATTGAGCCGCCCAGGCACCATCAAAACATTGAGAGCAGTTTGCTCAGATCTGTCAATCTCTTTCCAGCTCAACCAATAGCACGAGTTTGGGGGCGTGGCTACTGTAGCAGGAGGAGCGGGAGGCTGTTTTGATTGACACAGAAGTGAAAGCCAAAATCCACTGCATTTATAACTTTAAATATTAAACCAGTCATGAACACGTCAAGCGGGCATTGCGATGAAACACACTACAATGGTCGCTTCAATACCATACAGCATCATCATGCACCTGTTCAGAAAAACAAATATACCAGTTTATAATGTTTACTTTGATGTGCCTCAAACAGTTATTTTATTTCAACCAAAAGAGACAATAACCCCCCCCCCCCCAAACGCCTGAAACGTGATTTCAAAGGGTCTCACGGCAACAACCTACAGACACAGATGCCCGCATTCACTCTAAAAAGAGCATATCATGACACATAGCAACACAGCTAAAAGCATATAATATGTTGGACCTTGAAAGTTTTAAAAATGGCCTACTGGACCTGTTGAGGTTTTCATGGGTCCATTAGTATCAGAAAACCTGAGGTCTGAGCGGGTTCGGGTCCAAAACTTTGACAAGTACACGCATTTGCAAGGTTGTTTAAAAACATGCTTTATATTTGTTATTCCGCTAGGTACCACTAGTGTCGCAGAAACTACATACTTCACCTTTGAAGACCATACTCGTTCTGTGACTTTCGACCCTGCTTCAAAGTACACTAATAATTTACTGCACATCCTTTCTACACAGTTTGAACTGCTGAACAGTTTTGAACAGTCTTACCGATGCAGGAAGGAAGAGTATTATCCCAGGCCCGCCTCTCTCCCGTCATGCATTTGAGCACGCCGCTGCCGTGGAGAGTGTATCCGGGGTCACACTTGTAGGTGATGGTGCTTCCAGAGAAGTGGCCTTGGTCGTTGACCTTGAAGCCAAACTGGGGCACCCCAGGGTCCTCACAGTGAGAGAGCTCAAAACCTGAAAGACATTATGAGTGTTGGCTGATTCATCAAGAAATGTCAATATTTTCTTTAGATGAGTGCTTTTATTGTACTTTTTAGACCATATCCCTGCATAAATCTGTCATAAATGACAAAAACTATGATAAGTTCAGTAAGACTAGATTCGGAATATGATTGAGAACATTATGAGCTTTATGAGGTCATTATAGTAAAGATTGCAGAAAATTTCCTTCGCCTGGTATTTTCATGCTGCTCTGTGGCACAGCTGTACAATTTTGCCATTAATGTGATCATTAACAGCAACAATTTGAAGTTAAGATCCTACTGGGCTGGTAGGCAGAGACGGTCCCTTGCTAAGCAGGCAGAACAATTAAGATTAAGTGCTTGGTTAATTTGGAGCCATAATCAGAACCAAAGCACAGACCCACTCACTGTGCGACACATCCTGTTATTAATTGTGTAGCTATGACTCATTAACATTATACAGCCAGTACTCAGAAATAGCCGAAATTGCAGCTCACTCAGTATATCAGAGAACTTTAATTAAGAACTGATTTTTCAAAGTTTCATTTTATACCAATCTTTATTAATAAGTTATTAACATACACTAGACTTTTATACATATGCATGCAAATATTAATATACAGTGGCCCCAAAAAGTATGCAGACAAATAGGTCACATTCAATTTTCAATGGCATACAAATTGAAAAGTGAATTCAATTTTTTTTTATAAAACATTACACACAACTTAAAAAAGTTCTTTTTTTAAAACAAGGCACTTAGCTTGATTTTTTTTTTGTCAAAAATGTTTGGAGGGTCCTGTATATGGAAGTTTACAGTATGAATCAAAGTTCCATGTCTTTCCAACTAATAAAATGTATAAAAAATGATAAGTCAAGCATTATATAATGCTTTTTAATTCAATAAAATGTATCATTTTCCATATTTCAGCTCTGCAACATGAAAAAAATTACGATCAACCTTGTTATTAAAGTTATTAGAGTTATTAAAGTGTTTCCACCAAAGTCTGTCAGGGTGTCTTCAGGGTTTAGCAAAATCCCCTCATCTTGAAACTCAGTCCTCTAAAAAATAATATGTCTCTTAAGAGGACCACATAGGGGACGTGTATAGCTTATCAGCGGTCCATCGTTAAGCTGCAAGTTGTTAAGTATAGATAAACACAACAACTGCAGGTGGAGGCAACAACTTCACTAAAATCTGACACCCGGCTTTGATTGCTAGTTGATTACAGGTCGCAGCTTCACAGCACGCTTGGGTTGAGATTAGGACTCCAAATAAACAATGCTATTTTAATCAGCTACATTCACCACCTTGTCCTGAACAGGTCTCTAAATTTCAACATCTAGTGACTGGAGGTGGCCTGGCTTCTCTGGCTCTCTCTGACCTTTATTATACACTCAAATGGCTAATCCTTCAGGGGGAATGGAGTCGTAGACAGACCGGGATTTAGTTGATTTCAAATGAGATAGCCCACCAGCAGGTTAATACTTTACCCCCCAGTGGAACTAAACCTTGTTGAATCCCACACTGTGAGCACAATAGCATTAAAGCGCACCAAATTCAGACCAAGTGCCTGCACAACTCTGGCTCTGGGCCAACAAAGCCAAGGTCAGCGGAGACACAGTCATGTTTCTCCTGGTGCACTCCCTGATAATCCCTTTGAGCTGATTGTTTCAAATGTTCTTATGCTTTTGTTATGTCTTTCCTGTGTAAAACGGCTTTTCTTATCTATTGGTTTTTGAGTTGTAAGGAAGCCAAATCTGTTGGAATTGCAAGTTTGGAGACTTGCTACTGCCAATACATCTACAGACATGCTGCTATGAACAAGAAAGACATGCTGGTGCACATATAACATGAAAATACCCATAGCAAATCTGTACAGGGGGAGCTGGGCGAGGTGGAGAGAGCTGCAAACACACAACCAACTATTTAAAAGTTAAGTTGCAAGATCATTGGCTGCACAATCCGCAAAGTCCAATCAGCTCGAGCCATGTCAGATGATGTCATTACTGTAGGTTGCATTAAGAACCAATCAAAGTTTCAGGACTAAACAACATATTTCATGCATCTTTTCATTTGCAGAATGAAAGTATTCTCCTTCAGTTGATGAATTATTGATAGTAATGCCAATTAAAGCCTTGTTTATGCTTCAAAATGACAGAAAATAGCAGCAGAACCAAGAAGCAACACTGAGAAGTAGCAGTTTGTGGAACTTTACATTTCTAGACATTGCTGTATGTAGAAGACTGTACAACATAATTATACAAAATGTAGTTGACACATACTACGTATATAGTTATCTAAATACTCCTAAACAACAACTGATCAGCTACAGCATACAATCTATTATTCATCTATAGTTTAAAATATCTCAACAAATTTTAAACCAAACCTTCACTCTTCTATATAGAACCTTAAAGGGTTACGTCAGGTGATTCATATATAGCGTTTTAGGTGTTCCTATTAGGAGGATGTTTATAGATTTTTTATTTTGATTAAAATGTATGAATTAAACAGCTCGTAAACATACTTTATCACTAGAAAAAAATTAAATGAATCAATCATTTAAGACATTTCTCCGTATATAGAACCATTCTGACATAAGCGTTCTTTAAAATTGAGTCAGAACCCTCGGGATCTATATTGAACTCTTTTTTTCTAACAGTGTATCACACAGATATGACAACTGCACACATACTGAAGTATTGCATCAGGCAATACACTGATACACAAATGCTTTCAAGAGAACACAAACTTTAAATCAAGGCCAAACATTAAAATACCACACATTGCTCACAGTCCACCACAGAACATTCATAGAAAAAAAACAAACAAACATATAAAATGCAATTAAAGGTGCCTTGTGTCATGTCCGCCAAAAAATCAATTCATACTCCACATTCCATACCAGATGGGGGCAGTATACCTCCAGAAAGTGAGTTGGTCTACTCTAGAGTAACAAACGAGAAACGGCATAGTCTCTATGCTCCGCCCCTACCTTCACAACGACCCTAGAGCCATAGCCGAAGCCGAGCCACCTCCTAACAGAGGACGTTTTGACTCCAGAGGAACGTTGGTTGATGTCAAGTGATTTTTAAATATGACATCTTCAAGCTACTCCCCTTCACCTTTACCAGTGAATATGTTCATATTCGTTTTGTTCATATGACATTTTTATTGTTAGTTTGAATTACATTAATTTGACAGACAGCATTCGCTGATGTTGACCAAGCTAGCGCCATTCAGAGCTGCCAACTCTCACGAATTCACCGTGAGACACACACAATTGACACTTTTCACACGCTCTCAGTCACGCCACACATCAATTTTGTCACGCACAGAAAAATCGCAAAGCAAAGAGGACACGGAGACCGACAGACTAGACAGAGCAGGTTAGTTATGATATAACAAAATCTCAGCTCTCAGATTCAGTCGATTTTATTACGCAATTCAAACAATAAATACCGTTTTGGCGCTTGTAAATGTTACACGACAGATCCCTAGCGCACGTGAAACGATCATCTCTACTAGCTAATAGTAAAAAAACACGAACACTGTTGAAAGATACAGTAGGCTACAACTTACCAAAATGTATTCCTCACACATAATATCGACCAATCATTTTTTTTAATCAGCGTGCAGAGGTCAATAACATAGCTGGAGAACAAATATGTCAGATTTACCCCAGGAAAGCAAATTAATAAACATAATATAATTAGCTAATGTTACATTTTATCATCAGCTTGGTAGAGACGGGCTCTGGTAGATAACAGGTGAAAACCGGATCGGATCTGTGGGTAGAGCTAACTATCAAACACATCAGGTTCAAGAACGCCCACAAGCCGTGCGAGTTATTCGTGTATTGCAGTTTGGCTGGTGGTTATGTTGCCCGCATACCGCCTCCCATGGCCGAAACTGGTATTATGACACCTGTCGGGCCGTGGCTAGTAATTTAGCATGCTAATTCAGGTTGATTTCTCTACAGCACTATAACTTGTCATTTTTTTAATGACATCATCGCCCTTATTTCTTCTCATTCTTTTGATGCGTGTAGCTCATTTTTTGGATATTTTTACCTCAATTCTTACACATGGGACCTTTAAAGACAAATTCATCCATCAATTGATGGCTCGACAGCACAGAAAGTGAAAGTGACACGTGATGGCCAAGTATGGTAACCCATACTTGGAATTTGACCTCTGCATTTAACCCATCCAAGTAAGTGCACACACATTAGGAGCAGAGTAGTGAGTAGTGAACACACACACACACTGCAAACGTGGATACACACACCCGGAGCAGCGGGGAGTGTGTATAGCCCGGGGAGCGATTGGGGGTTAGGTGCCTTGCTCAAGGACACCTCAGTCATATTCCTGCCGGTACTGGAATAGAACCAGCAACCTTTGGGTCACCAGTCCAACTCTGTTACCATTAGGCCATGACTGCCCCATCTAACTATGTAGCTCTTTGGGAAATATTGGCTCGGATAAATAAAATTAATACTGTTCCACTAAGTCTTAAATGTTTTACTCGCACTATCAACAAGAAAAAAACATGAAGTGGCTCACTAATGGCCAACGTGGCATTATGCAAGATATGTTGATGATATAGAAGCTATCACTCGGTTGATCAAAATAAAGCAATTACACTCCATCTGCTGCTTTCTTCCTGTCACTTGCCTGCAATATGAATGACTCTTACAAAACAGGCTCTCTTTATTAAGACAGGTACTTTATTTGGTGTGAATAGCCTTTCTGTATTACTAAGGTGCAGAAGTGTGTGCAGGGTATAGGGCCAGTGTAATAACTTACTGGAATAAACCAGTTTGAAGCCTTCTCCAGTGGCCTCGGCATCACTGTAGAACTCCAGCCACAGGTGATTGGAGGTGCTGATGAGGGTCAGGCCCAGCATAGATGAACCAGTGAAGGCTCCCAACATGTGAGCGCCGTTGTCTTTACCATCATAGATCTAGGAGGCAGAAAGATTAAATGTAATCATAAACCAAGAGCAAGAGCAAGAGTAAGATCAAAAGAAAAACCCACCTCATATTTGCTTTGTGGTATATATAGCCAGACAATATTATTTGAACAGTCTGTCTAAGATAATCATATACGATTCTTTCTCTCCGCTTATCTGAATGTGCACATCAATATCTGCAGTGCCCTCTTAGTAACATAATAATGCTACTTTGAAACAATCTGTATTGTATAAAGCGCTATAGAAATAAAAGAGGTTTTCTATGCATGTTTTTTGCATGGTAAAATAAAACTTTTTTTTTTTGCCAGATAAATACCTTAACCAAGTTTAGTGTTTTGTTCTTCCCTCATATTTACAATATTTAGACAATATACAATATTTTCCTCATACTCTGATGTTTTGATTGAACTTTTAGGGTCATCAAAACAAATATCGCCTCCGGACATCACCTTTTGCCACTGTACTGTAAGTCTCAGAGAGATAAGAAAAAAAGGATGAATGAAAATAATAAAGTGATGTTCATGAATATGACCATTTAAACTGATTGTCAAGTACAATTTTAACTTTTTTTTTGTAAAAAAACAATAAACATCAAGAAGTCCCTTTTCACACTAAACAAGGCTAACTGTATGACTGACTTTCTTCAGTGGAACACAAATGTACCCTAGATCCACTTCTTACAATATAATGAAAGTAAATGAGGATTTTAGTTTAAAAGGCCAGTTAAAGTTGTCCATATGACGTGCACAACATTCTGAAACCAGCTTTGTGTGAGTTTAAAATATTGACATCTAGCCTATAGCTATCACTGATAATAGCGTCTGCCCAATGCATACATTTAAATGTAATATAAAGTTCAGAAATCATAATGATCCAGAGTTCAGTTCACTGACTCAATGATCCAGTTGTTATGGTTCACAGCTCACTGGAGTGGAAGATCATCAGCGATTAATAACTTAAATTTCGGTCTGTTTAAGTAGACTTGAAATACAGGGTACCACCAACTGTAAGAGATATTTTAATGGTTATTTAGCATATTTTTTTAATGTTTGACCAGCCCAGTCAACATTCACTTTTATTATACTGCAAAATAATGGCACAGATATTCTTCAAAGCTTTACCTTTTGTGTTCTATACAAAGTAAGTTATAAGGGTGAGGGTGACTACATTTTTTTTTTCTTTTGGTAATGTCTTACTCTGTCTGTCAAAACAAGACTGGTGTCCTCTCCAAAAACAAAAAAAGTTGGAGTGTCTAATTACAAAATGGAAATAACCCGCATTGCTGGCAGAAGTTATTTACACTAGCTCCGCCTACCAGTGGCTGATCAAACCAGCCAAAATTACACAAGAAATTCAAGAGTTCAGATCCGCCTGTCATGAGTGATTGCAGGAAGGCAGACGAAGAAAAATATATATTTCCAACACAAAGGTTTAATGGTAATAATATAAATGATAGCAGACCAGGCAGCAACACCATACACGACGTAGATCGGGCCAAGACTGACTGAACAGACGGAACCTAAATGCAAACACAGATGAGGATGATTAACTGAACACAGGTGATACAGATGAACTGATAATAACAATAAAGATGACATGTGACATGTGATGACAGGCAGACAAGACCAATGAAAACAAACTAAACAAAACACAACTGTGACACCGTCATTTCCCAAACTTTCTTCTCCCTTTTCCCATTACATAACAGCTCAGAGAGGCATTAAAAAAAAAAATAATAATAAATTAAGAAAATATTAGAAAAGTGCAAATAAATTGGCTAACAGGTATTTAATAGTGTGAATAAAGTGTTTATCGGGTAGGCTTAGGGGTAAAGGAATGTTTTAGGGACAAGTAAATATAATCAAATACACTGAATATGTTGTTATTATTGCATAATGTTTTATAATATACTAAAAAAACTAAGGAATAACAAAAAAAAAAAAAAAAAAAAAAAAACTAACAAATAATATCTGCCACTATTTGTAGTATTTTAAGTATAAATAGCATCTAACAACTATTTACACTTAGTAAGAAAATACCCTATGTTGCACTTAGTGTGAATAACATATATCGCTATTCGCACTAAGTGTAAATAGCCGGTGCCAAAAAAGAGTTGCATGACACTCCTGTTTTTTGCAGCACTGTAACTGTGTTGAAATACCTTCAGAATGTCACCCTGGGCCAGATGGAAGGTTCTAGCCGAAATATTGATTCCTTTCCCAGCCTGCACCTGTATGCTGTAAATGCACTCGTGGTTGTTCTCGTAGTTCATGGGGTAATTCGGTGACAGCAGAATCCCTTCATTGTTGATGACAGATGAGCCACACTCCGCTAGAGATGGGAAATAAAACCATGCAACATTGGGGAAAAATGGAGTAACACAAGCACAAAGCTAGTAATCAAAACGTCAACTACTATTATTATATAAAGATATTGAGTTAACATTTTGCAACGAGCTCTCAAGCACACCACATGGACATACTGCTGCCGTAAAAGCTCATCGTGCATTAATACGGATCTGGCATTTTCAAAATGATTGGTCTGGACAGCACGAGTCTGCAGTGCTCGTGTGACGGCGGGTCTGGAAAGTGAAATCGACAGAGCTGAGTCGCGCCGTTCGTAGCTTTAATTCAAAATTCGATGTTGTTAGGGGACATAGGATGGACTCCGAACAATAACCATCAAATGTGGATTTAATGGAACAACAGACAGTAAAAACAGGTGTATTAATATCCATCATGTATTCTGGTGCAAGAGAAAGACTAACCGAAAGCAACACATCCTGGCTGATTTATTTAACGTCCCCTCGCCGTTTCCCTCCACGCTGGTCCATGTTATGGCGATATTACCAGTGTCATATTTTGAATAAATCATCGCTGTTACTGCCTCCATTTAGTAAATTACCTACATACACCCCCCCCCTCTGTGAGTCAGCACACGACATGATGTGAATTTACACTGAGCGAGAGTTCTCCCATATGTCCTTCAGTTCAGGGGAAAAAAGTTGAAATGTGACTGACCTATGAGGTTCACAACTGACCAGCCTGCAATCTCAATCAGTCAAGAAGCCATAGAGTGATAGAATGAGTTTTTCAGCGCTTTGTTGCCTTATATTCACATACTCACATGTTTTGTTCATACTAAAGATAAAATATTAATTTTGGGATTGCGAGTGCTCCTGTCAGAACTGATGTTTGTGTAGTTTCTCTTCTGAGAGATGGATCTGGTCCTGCTTCATTCACACACCTGATCTGGTCTGACAGGCAACAGAAACTGACCCTTGCGTTTGGAAAAGTGGAGTACTTCAAAATGTTACTTTCAGGGAGGAAGCAAGTATGTTAAAAGAATTATGGGATTTTATGGGAGTTTCTTTGAGAGTCAAGTCAGATGCCAGAGCTTATTAAGTGATGTGTAATCCGACAGAGCGGGAAGTCAGGAGATCGGCTTGAGGGAAGCAGCTCTTCAGAATCGGGAGACACTGAGAGGTTTGATACCTGACCGAAGACATTTCTAGAACTTATTTAGGGTCTGCGATTAAATCAGCTGTCATCACCCTTCACTGTTGCTGAAAAGTGACTATAGTAAGCTATGTGAGGTTATATAATCCCTTTCTCATAGCAATTAAAAAGAGTTTAGGTTGTTTTTTTTTTTATTAAAGGGATAGTACACCCAAAAATGAAAACAAAAATGTCTCAGTATTTAGGAGTGAATTCAGGGTGATTGGGACACTTTTCCCAAGTCATCTCAATGGCAAAAAATGTCCCAATCACCCTGAATTCACCTCCCTATTGTCCATTCAGTGGAAGCTAATGGTAACCAAAATGGTATATTCTTCAAAATATCTTCTTTTGAGTTTCCCAGAGGAAAGCATGTCAGGTTTGGTCCAGCATGAGGGATGGCAGAATTTAATGTTTTTGGGGAACTATAGGGTGGGAGAAAAAGTCTATTCTCTCATGTATCGTGATTCTCTCTTCAACGATTCTGAAACTGAGTTTCATGTTTAACCGCAGATGCGCTCTAGAAACAGCCGTATTCTGCTTGCTTCCATTTCAACACACAAAAAAACCCTCGACCTTCCATAAGATAATCTTCTACTTAGTTTGAAAAGGTTGAAGCAAATTACAAGGGAAATCAAGGGCTTCATTGCACAGTATATGTGCTGTGGGAATAATACACTTTGCTTAATGTTACGCTTATAATGTGCGATCTCGCTTGCTGGTATTTCAGCGTTTTCCCCTCAAAATGCTCTATGAAGGCATCCTTTATATTGTTTGGAATTCAGTAGGCCTATATATCCAATATATGAAATATACAAATGAATGTAAGATTTAAAGTCGGTACACTAATTAAAAAAAAAAATGTATATCAAGATTCATTTTGGAATTGAATCGTGACTCCTAGAATCAGAATCTGATTGTAAAGTGTCTAAAGATTCCCGCTTACCACACAGTAAGAAAAAAGAAATCCTGTATAGAAAAAAAAAGATCAATAATCATTTTATCATTGCATCGCAACCCTCTGAATCCTAATTGAATCGTGAGGTGTCTAGAGATTCCCACCCTTAGTGAACTATCCCTTTAATTAAACAAACCTGAACTTTTTTTAAACCATTGAAAGGATTGAAATAACCACACATAGCTTACTATAGTTACTGTTTAGCAAATGTGAAGGATTTTTAAAGGTAATCGCAGACCCTAATAAGTTTTATCCTTGAGTGGACCAGGTCATAAGCAACATACAGTGGCAATGTTTGACATGCAGCGGTCACAGACTCCATTCTTCATTCCAGTAAAAATCACAAACATAAAATACAACCATATACCACTGTTACTCATATAGACCTTATGTAGCCCCGCCCCTTTTCAGCGCTGCACTCGTTGTCTTTTGTCTTCCGCTCTGTATTTTCCCAGCGATCTTGCGTATTTATGAATGAAAGGCTCGTTTTAAAATCTTTCCGGAAGTTCTAAGACAATATTCTAAAGATGGTTGCGCCCTCGTT
The DNA here is from genome assembly GCA_026230005.1 of Gila orcuttii. Classification (NCBI taxonomy): domain Eukaryota; kingdom Metazoa; phylum Chordata; class Actinopteri; order Cypriniformes; family Leuciscidae; genus Gila; species Gila orcuttii. The sequence continues at coordinate 4,053,397 of JAPDVR010000010.1, read as the reverse complement.
TCTCTGGCGTATAAGGTCTATACTATCTACTGAAATGCATGACATATTAATTATTGAAAAAAAAGTAAATTGAGATTCAAACGTGTGACCTCTCACACTTAAAGCCAGGATTAATATTCGTCTGAAGATCAGCTAATGCTCGGGTCAGGGACTGGGAATCACCCGTAAGACTGAAATCCTAGAATCGCCCCTGGCACAGAACTTTGGTCATTGGGGTAACCTTCAGAAAGTATCAATTCTTCCATTTTTTTTAAACACAGCACAAGTCTTATGCATACTTAATACATTACACACATGTGAAAGAATACTTAGTGCCGGATTCTGGCATGGACGATATTGGCAGTTGCCAAGTGTGGCAGTGTCATCTGCACGCCACTCCTGTACACATCAGACACGCACTACAATTCTGCTATGTAAGAGGTTTGCATTAAAATATCCAAAAACCTCTACAACAATGTTACAACCCCAAATCCAGAAAAGTTGGGGCATTTTGTGAAATGCAATAAAATCAAGTATGTGTGATTGGTTAATTCTCTTTAACCTTTATTAAACTGACAAACGTACAAAGAAAAGATTTTCAAAGTTTTCACTGACCAACTTAAATATAAACACATTTTGATTTTGATGCCTGCTACACACTCCAAAAAAGTTGGGACAGAGAAAAATAAAGGTTAAAAGTTGATAGAATATCCATGTTAAACAGCATCACAGCGTCATCAAGCTACGTCTTTGTTATTGTTTTGAATAAGCGACCTCTAGCGGTGAAACTTACACAATGTGCCAGTAATGAAGTGATAATATTGTCGTACAGTACAGGTAAACTTAATCAAATAAAATCAAATAAAACATGCGTTGACTTCAAAGTATGTAGTGAGATACACACAGACATTCAGTTTGCAATTACAGTAAGTTACTTCAGGAACTGAATGCAAGACCTTGCATCATCCATCTGATAACCACAAACCCGTTTAAGTGATGTCATTGATGTTTGAAAAATAAATACATTTTATTGTATACAAAATGGATAAGTTATTTATACATTACCATTAAAAAGTCTGGGCCTCACTATGACATTTTTCTTTTTTGATACTTTAATTCAGCAAGGATGCATTAAATTAAAAGTTACAAAGGATTTCTGTTTCAAATAAATGCTGTTCTTTTGTGCTTTATATTAAAAAAAAACACTATATTGAGTAGCACAATTATTGAGAAATGATGCTGAAAATGGAGACCTTTCATCACAGGTCTAAAATATTTATTTATATAATATATATCTTTACAAACAAACACTAGCATCTGCAAGTATTACTCTCTTATACAGGATACCACAATAAGGTATAATCAGCTGGTAAAAATGAATGTAACATCCTCTCAAAAAAGATAAATGTGGTCATTCAGAAAAATTGTCTCATTTAAAGCGATTTAACGATGAATGAAGTGCATTGTGGAGCCTAACACTAATCCCTATTCTCGTGTAGACTATAAACAAAGCATGCATCAATCAACCAAATGGTTTAAACGCAGTGTTTAAATGTATGCATACTAAATGGCTGCTGCAAACAAGTGTCGTGCTGCTAATCCAGTTGAAAAAGATTCTTGCCTGTTGAATCGCTGTGTCTGATTGCTTTAAGCCAGTCACCTGACGCCATAAAAGGCCAATCTGATAAGATCTGCTTCTGGTAAAAAGACAGCAGGCTTTACTTTCTTTAGTGACAACATCATTTGTGAGGTGTACACAAAGGATTGGATGTGCTCACGTAAGCCACTGAAGCTCTTTCAATCTGATTCTTCTAACGGTAAGGCTCTACTCAATCACTGGACGAGAGTTCAGGCAACAGTCACTAGATACAAATGTCCACCACTATCAGATATTGTTGTTTGGCTTGCATTTATTGTCAGCCTGTGTAGTCATGCCTGACTCTTGTTTGGTTTGCTTGGAAACAGACGAAATTTGTCCAGTAGGCTCAGTGAGGCAGAAGTTGATGTTGCAGCCCATGGCCTTGTGGGCAATGACCGCCACAAGCTCAAATATTAAGATGTTGAAGTTACAAAAAGCAGAACACAAGGATAAGAATGTGTGTCCACCAAAGTGTTTTTAGCCACAATGTAACATAATTGCTCTGCTACTAGTTTTGGATGAAGAGATGTTCTGTGGTGTTGTCGTTTATTGTCGTTGTACAAGCAGAATGTGGCGGTCGGTCGTGTGGTATTTGTCCCGCCCCTCCTCCATTGTGATTGGACGGCTGGGTAAAATGTGAAAGTGATGAGCGCTGCGTTCTTTTAAACATTCTCCAACTCTCGGTGACTAGTTAAAAATGTCAGTGTTCAGCATGAAATAGATGCTCAGCTCCTCATCACACTGCAGGCATTTTAAAATACGCGGCACTCCCATTGAAAACAATTGGATAAATACACTAGCTTTGGGAAAAAACGTTTTGGTGGATACATAGCCTAACTGAAGAGCAAACTGATATCCACATTAATTGGCTAACTAATTTTTGAGATGGGTCTGATCATAGAACATGATTACTGACAATGAAATTAAACAAAAATTCAAAACTTTCAAATTTTTGCCACAGCCATATTTAGGGCACTGGGCAATGAAGTTAAAAAATATACTTTTGACTGAATATGAAACACTATTTCTCTTGTGAAATGTGAGAAATCTTCCATTGACTACAAAGTAGCCTACTTTTAAAGTATATATATATTTTAATGATTTTGTTACCCTATTTGAACTAATTAGCAAACTAAGTAAATGTAATTTAAAAATTATTTTAATGCCACATTTCTGGTAGGCTACTTTGCAACCCTTGCTATCACCATAAAAAAACTAAAAAATAAAAAGATATAGGCTGTAGGGTATGGACCAATCAGACACACACTAATTATTCATTATATATAAAGGTTTATGAAACTCCAAAACTAACAGCCCAAATGAACGAACACAAGGGCAGAAACAGTGTCATGTTACAGGGCATGATAAGGAGATTTTACGACCTCCACAGGAATGTGGCCACATGCACCAGAGAGAGACTATGGGGAAGACAGAAACCTTCTTTAAAACAGACTTTGCTGCATTAATCATAGACTAACTGATCTATAAATGAACATGCATAAAACTGTGAAAGAAACAGTGTAAATGGTTTACACTATTATGTATATATATTATGGTATGTACCTTGGTATACAACCAACTAACGATCAATGTAACCTCACCTGTATCATGCCTCCTACCTAATTAATCCTCATTTAATGACTCACACTTTGATGTACATCACCTTCTTCTAGAATGCAGTGTGGATGTGTTATATCTATCTGAGCATTAATGCATAAAAGGTATAACCACGCTTGGGACAAAGACTCGTAAATTAACTAGAGCAACCTTCCCACTCGGACATTTCACCTTGCTTATTGGTCCAGTCAACCCTTAGGGGTTGGATCTTTCTCAGGCTTTATTAGAGACAGTCCACATGTGACCGCCCTCTCTTAGTTCTTTCATCCAGCCGCAACACTGTTCTGGTGATACTGGGGAACCCCCTCCCCCTCCACGGGGGCCCCAGGGCCCAGCAGGCCTCGATCCAACCAGATATGGCCTCGTGCAGGAGAGAGAAGACTCTCTCACAAAGAACCAAGGACAATCTCAGGAGTTTTGGAACAAAGACTCCAACCAACAACGACTCCAATCATCCACTCTTCCAACTTCCTCACTTCTCCTGGGTACTCGGCGTGGCCTCAACAGGGCCCCAGGCCTTGACCAAACCAGCCATGCGTTCCTGGAGAAAGAGAACTCTCAACCAACTTCCACTTGACACTGCCGGAACCATCAACGACTTCAATTTTCAACAACTTCAAGAATTGTTCCCACTACAAATGCAAGTATTCAATTCAATGAAATGTGAAAATGAAATTCCGATGGTTCTTCTCATAGTCCCTCTTCCGGTTTCCAATTTCATCCTATCACTAACCTATTTCTGTATTTCTGTATATGTTGGTTTAGTTTATTTATGTTTATGATTTAGTTAATAAAACTTATGCACTTTATGTATTTGGTTCTGATTTGCTTGCAATACGAAGTCCCTTTACGGTTTTTGATCTTGCTACATGCTCAAAACGCTGTACATGCTAAGAAATAATTATTCTTCTGTGGCCAGGGAAGATACCCTTTTCTTAGAATAAATTAATAATCAAAAGAGTTCGTTGGACGAACTGATTAATTGATTGTAATATTAATTTAGCCATGTCAAGTTAATCCACTTAACTGACCCAAATATTCATAATTAATCATAACAAGTTATTATTGATTATTAATATTTCATATAGCTAAGTTCCTTACAAGGCCTAACCAGTAAGGTAGGGCCTGGTCACACATGAGAAAGCAATCCATTTCAGAAAGAAAAAAGTTATTTTTTATTTTGACAGCCAATTGAATAAAAGATGCTAAAATCATCGCCAAGATAAGAAATATATGAGGTAATCTAATCGCACATCTAATTGTAAAAATATTTCAAGCAAAATTGAAGGAAATATTTATAAACCAAATATGATTTTCATAATGATTAAATCATCAGAATCATTCATCACAAAATATGACTTTAATTTGAACTACAAGTGCTAAATTAAAGGTTAGTGAAGCTGTGCAAACTGAGAAAGAATTATGAATTATGGAAAGCTGTATTCACATGAACACCATGCATCTGCATTACTATTAAATCTGAAGCCACTAGCCTTGAAATCCACACGCCTGATAAACCCACAAGTATCAGCTGTAAACCTCTTGAATAGAACATGCCTTTAAACCTTCACAAAATCTCACACACACATCCTCAGCAGGAGCTTTGCAATATAAGGCTGATATGATGAAAGGCAAAGTAAAAGCCCTAGTATATCATAACTTGCATTTCCATCCAGCATGTCATCTGGCACAATAACATAATGAACTCATTGATACAGCTCAGTGCCTACTGAGAGGCAATTTTGCTACCATTTCTTTCATAAGATAGAGGTGAGCGGACCGCCTCAAGTGGAAGACGGTATTCAAACTCATCTTTGCATTTACCATCATCGAAGCATCATAGGGTTCGACATTGCTTAATTTCCTTGTAATTTGGCTGCAGATGCTAGAAACTCAACACGGCCTGTCTAAGAAATGTTTTTCACAGCAAATGATCCATTAGTACAGGGTTCAGCAAAGCCTGGTTTCACTTTTCACTTTCTTCCCCTAATACAGGGTTGTTTAGTGTTAATCTAGCTTAAAGGGATAGTTCACCCAAAAATAAAAATTCTGTCAGTAATTACTCACCCTCATGTTGTTTCAACCCCGTTCATCTTCGGAACACAAATTAAGATATTTGTGATTAAATTTGAGAGCTGGATCACTCCTCCATAGGCTTCTATGGGATTGAAACTTGCCGGCCCAGAAAAGTTATTAAAGACATCGATAAAATAGTCCAAGTGACTACAGTGGCTCAATCTTACGTTTATCAAATGACGAGAATAGTTTTTGTGCGTAAAAAAACAAACAAAAATAACGACTTTATTTCAACTATTCATTTCCTTCTCTGTGGGCCTCGAGTCAGTTCACTAGTGTAACAGCGCAGCGCTTCTGTGTTGTACGTCACACATAGGCTCACTATTGGGCGACGCTGGTCATGTGTGTGATGTGTGTGACGTACAACACAGAAGCGCTGCGCTGTTACACTAGTGAACTGACTCGAGGCCCACAGAGAAGGAAATTAATAGTTGAAAAAGTCATTATTTTTGTTTGTTTTTTGCGCACAAAAAGTATTCTCGTCGCTTGATAAACTTAAGATTGAGCCACTGTAGTCACTTGGACTATTTTAACGATGTCTTTGTCTAAGTTTCAATCCCATAGAAGATTTAATCACAAATATCTTAATTTGTGTTCCGAAGATGAACGAAAGTCTTACAGGGTTGGAACAACATGAGGGAGAGTAATTACTGAGCGAGAAGAATTTTCATTTTTGGGTGAACTATCCCTTTAAGACTTGGAGTAAACAGTAAAAAAAACAGGTGTAAAGTGACTAGACGTTCCATCAGGGGACTTCGATACTTACTACTCTCTTGTAAACACAGGAAACAAGGACACATGTGAAATTGGAGTGTTTGGGGAAAACAAATCAATTTGAAATGCAGCAGCAACGCAGGCGAAACATTGCTGAAATTGCTTTATGATGGAATATGACCTTCTGAACCACAGGAAACAAAACTGAAGGGAAACCAAAACTGATGAATCTGCAATGCAGTGTTTGTGTGGGTCAGAAGCTCGAACCTCCCTGACAGATAATCAGGTAAACTGAATTCTGAAACACAATTTAAATTCCAAACACATCACAGCTGTTCACACACCATTTAGGAGGTTTGCCTCTGTGTGTGTCTTTAGAGCAAGTTGAAAGGGCTTATATAATCACACATACTCACACACACTGAATAAATACTCGTGTTTCTTACATTTTTCTAAGGTGGACTTATAACGCAGCAAGGTCACACCACAGCACAAACAGGAGTGGCACTTTTTATCTTCTTATGCACATGGTGCAGAGAACAATAGATGGACGGACAGATGGATGGATGGATGGATGTATGGAAAGACAGAAAGAACGATAGAAAGGCAGACAGATAGACTGATAATCAGACAGACTGATGGACAGTCAGACAGACAGACAGACAGACAGACAGACAGATAAATAGATAGATAGATGGATAGATGGATAGATATATCTTGTCATCCATGCTTTCCTCATTATTCCTCTTATTGTCCTTACAGAGCACTAGGATGGATTAAGCTGGCAGAGACATTTTTATCCCTACGATAATCAGCGGAAATCCCTTTGTTATCCTTTTACTCCTAAATTAAAAGCAAACTGCTTAATGCGGCACGAGATGAGATTTTGCCATTCTAAACCCCTCAGGGAGCCCGACACAAAAGGGATGTCACAGCCGCCCAATCCCGCCAGCAGATTACAGAATATTAAAGGAAGCAATATTGACATTTTCCATAAGCTTGATAGGCCTAAAGTTCACTCTAACTGCAGCGTAACCCAATTATACTGATTACAGGAGAGTTGTGTTCTCTGTGGACGGCAGAGAGAGAGAGAGAGAGAGGAGAGGAAGAGGAAGAGGACGAGGCTGTTGTTGAACAGACAAAAGAGAGAGGGAGGAGACAGACAACTGACATTGAAAGACATCGTAAGAAAGTTAAAAACCCTGCTGGGTGAGGGAAGACATCAGGAAGACATCGATATAAAACAGACTGCAGAGTTTGTTCAGAACAAAACCATGTAAAGTATTTCCTCTGCAACTTCATTCCCAAACCACTCATTGATTGTTTGTTTCTTGCTGAATAGTCTTGAATAGTCCTGCTGTTCTCAGTCTCAAGAGTATATGAACAATTTCATGTTCTCCATAACAAGAATCAAAAAAAAAAAAATCAAATTCAGTTTTTCCTTTCTTTCAATATTTCTACTGTACCACTTTATGACTTACATGTTTCAAATGTGGTCTCAGATTTTTGAAACTCTTTTGTATCTATCAGGCTTCTGACTGATTCACTGATTCAAACATCAAAAGTGACAATTATCAATTCAATAATATATTTATTTGCTAAATAAGCAAACTAATTTAAGGGAATTAGTTTGGTAGGGAATACATGGCTAGTCAACTGCATAGTAAGCATCGTGTTTTGTCCTAGGGATGTGCAATTTGTGTAAGATTTAGGAGTTTCTTTCCATCAGAAATATAAGCTTTTCTCTAGACAAAACGCAGCTGCTTTTTTCTCTTTTAACACAAATTGTCTTTTGACTCTTTTAAGAAAACCATGCCTCAATACACACTCTTTGCAAAACACACAGATATGAATTACAGATAACATTAAGAATGAATGATACATTTCGAGTTTGGATATGTCCATTCACCCATTTGGGGAATAAATATATATTAATATCACCGTTAGCACTGTATTCTATTAAGGCAAAACTTTTTCACAAGTGAGATGGAACAAGATGTTGAAGTCCATTTCCAAATGAGAAACTCCAGCAGTGCTTTAATCATGAGGATTCGGTTAATGTCTCTCCCTGGCATTTGCAATAGAAGCACTGAAGCCGAATGCATTAAAAATGTACAAGACATGCCCTGTAAGATATAGCTTGCAACAAAGCAGCCTTAAAAATACAGTTTTAATATCTATGCTAATGATAAAGCCTTCCTCTACAGCGAAAAAGAGACGAACAAATGGTGGAAAACGAGACGGTCGTGAAAGTTTTGCCAGCTAGATCGACGGGGATCAACATATTGAACAGTTTTTCACAGCTGCAATTAAAGTTTAGAATGCATTATGAATCGCGAATGATAAGAGGGATGGTTTCGCATGAATAATTGATAAGATGATTATACATTCATAAAGCATGTCATCATATACTGGGAGTCATGTGACTGGGCCACAACTCCCCTCAGAACTTGATTTATCAATCTGTGCCTTTGGCTATGATGAATATGTACCAGCATGCAAATCAGCAATCTGACACATTCTAGAGTATCATTTTTATGGGGTAAACAGTGTGTTTGGGTTGAGCTACTCAGGACATATTTTGCAATGTGTGTTCATAATAAAGTACTACATAAAACTATAGAATAATAGAGGCACTGAGATCTTTTCCCACCCATTTCACTAGCACATCTTATGCCGAGATCCATCACCAACCCCACACATATGCCCCATCTGCCATCATAGAATCTCATCCAACATCAGCCATAACCAATGTCTGTCAATTTCAGCCATAACATCGCAACCCATCTTACTGCATATGACAGAGTCCTAATTTTGAACAGGTCATTATAATCTTCATAGAACTTTAAAACAAAGAATTAAGCCCTATTCGGACAGAAATTGTTTCTCATGTGGACTCCTGTAAAAATACATTTGCATGGCACCTCAGTGATAAAACCCATGCATTCGGATGACCATTTATTCACAGTGAAGGAGCGAGTTTTGTGATCCTACGAACAGGAACTCGCTGTTCACGTTGCATGATTGCCTGCTGTAAATAAAATGTCATATGCTTGGAATAATAAGAATAAATTCATACTTAATTTAATAATAGGAAAATAATGTTTATTTGTCCTATTTATTTGTTTAATTATTTAAATCTCTTGTTTAAAAATAGGAAGCTTGACACGATATTATCTCAAAATGATGGATGTCATTTTAAAAATATGGAAATTAGCGGAAATAAGTTAATGCCGCCTCTTATTTACATGAGGTAAACATAAAGCTGACTGTTTTATATTTGTATGTATATAATTGTATATAACACATCATTTAAAATTGTATTGCTTATATTGCTGCCACAATAATGGCCCGTTTCAAATGTTTACATGCTTTGTTTCTCTTTCTCCTTTTTGTTCTTAACAGTTCCCATCCGCAGAGGTGGAGCGGTGATAAAATATTGTTCTTTTAAATCATTTCAAGCATTTCAGTAATAAAAGTGTACATCTTTGAAGCGCAACAGTTATCGTATGGTGCTCTGCGGTGGTCAAACCGTGAATTTTGAAGTGATCTCTTCTTGTAAACTCTGGTATGTGGATTCGGACGGCAATTAAATTACCTCACGACCTTGGTGTGGGATTTTTATGTGGGTTGTAGAAGGAAAACACTGACATTCTGGATTCGGATGGCAATAAAATCACCTACTAGCCACTGTAAATGTTAAAAATACTTTACGACCCCATGAGAAACATTTCCCATCTGAATAAGACTCTTAGAAGAAAAGGTTTTATATTAAAGCTCAAAGGGTTCTGTCAGGCGCTTCATATATAGAACCGTTCATGGGAACCCATCATTTCATGGATTTCATTTTCATTTATTTTAAATATTATAAATTATATTTTAAATATTTTTTTAACTAATTAAACAGCTCGTAAACGTATAGAAAATCTGAAATAACCTGTTAAACATAAAAGTATATGCAAACATTTAAGGCATTTCTCCTTATATAGAACGTTTTTGACATAAAGTGTTTTTAAATTGAGTCAAGTACTCTAGAGTTCTATATAGAACCCAATTGAACCTTTTTTTCTAAGAGTGTAGGAAATATTACACCACCATATGACTGGGTTACTTAAGTACCAAGCCCTTGACAAGCATATATCTTGAATTGGCAAAAAAACATCCAAAATATCCAGGGGGAAAAAAAAGTCCATTTCATAACTAATAGTTTTCAACAACAAAAAAGAACACTGGTAAAACATCCTCTATAACATAATAAAATATATGCAATACATTTGTTTCTTGCATAAATAAACAAATAACGAACTAAATACACTTCCAAATACACAGCTAATTTTGAATGACTATCATTTTATTATTTTTGTTCCACATGTATGCGTTTTTCCTCATCAGTGTTTGCAAGGCAACATTCTTAGTAAAGCTTCTTTGAAACTAATTGTATTGTGAAAAGCTCTATACAAATCAATACAACTAAACTTAATACATCATAGGACTTCAGCCTTGACAGCACTGTGTTTGCATTATGACTTTGATTGAAATGTGGCCTTTGTGGGCAGATTCCCATTCTTCAGACCACATCCTGAGTTTATACCATATTATTGATATATCTTCATGTTTCAAAACATCTTGACCGCTGACAAATGAATACCTGTCACAAACCTAATCTATTCAATTCTTGACTATAAAACTGTTAATGCATTACAAGCAAATTCCAGTGCGCTTAACATCTCAAACTTCATTTATCACAGTATAATCTCAACCATACAAAAGCCACACCTTGTCTCGCATAATGTCTTAACGCTCAAGTTAAACGATTAACTTCACGTTAACAGAAAGTGTGTGTCAGAGAAGATGCCCTGTGGTCTCTGAATGAGAAAAAGCATAACGTGTGATCAGATAATGTAATTCTTATTGCAACCCATTGAACAGGCTTGTCTCAACTCATAAACGTCACCCGCATATGATTAATAGCACTATAAGAGAAAGATCGGATGCTGCAGGAGACTTTACCAGCGCAAAGATTCATCTTGAGGAATAGATTAAAAAAGATGAGGAGGAAAATAGCTGGTTCACTCTCTGTGGTTCTGTGTTGGCTTCAACATATTTCTCCTTGAACAGATCTGTAAGATTACTGCTTAAAATAAACTTATTGGAGGAACTTTAAAAAGTTTTAAGCTAAACCGTGTTATTCCTGTAGCCTGGTCCCACCAGATCCTCGTACATTTCATTTGTACATAGAGTCTGGCACCGCTCCATTGACAAGCGTTAACTTCCTTGTAGTCGGGTACTCTATTGAAGTCTAAAACTATTGGATCTTCCCAGAGTCACTCTGGATCTGCCATAACCAATCGCTAACGTTTGGTCGTGACGTATGCTTAGCGTCTGCCTTAGCTAACTCATTCAACACTAACGGAGCGAGCTGGAAAATCAAACTTTTCCCGAACCCCGTGGGGAGGAGGGCCACAACATCATGGCCACCAACAAAACTAAGCAAAGATTGTTCTTGCTCCGGCTTTAACTTCTTGATATTCGGCAGAATTGCCACAACGGACCGAATGGCTTCGCTCGCATCTTTCTCCGCTGCCATTACTGAACTACAACTGAAAATAACGCACAACATCAACGTCATCGTGCTCAGCCACTCCCTCTGTTCGCTGATTGGCCCGGTAAAAAATTGATCGGAGAAAACCAAAGACGACAGAACAATCCCAGACGTAGTACTGAAGGAAAATGAAAATTGAGCAGAAGTACGTAGGAGGGCGGAGCCAGGCTATCATTCCTGTGCCACAAATGCAATTGCAAAAATAAATGAACAGGTTTCCCGAACACATCCTCGTCGGTCATTGGTCGGGCCAAACAGATAGTTCCACCCATTGGTCAGAGGGAGTTTGTTTAATGTCTATGTCATGTCTAACACACTTGCTTATTCTACCCCTTGGCCCAAATTGTTCCCTAGAAAGCTCATTTGTCTTTTTTTTATAAAAATGAAAATGTTTTCTTTTGCAATGTAAAATCGATAGTTGTGATGGATAGGAGGGAAGGCTGAGGCCTGTGTTAGTGTCAAGTGATTTTGATGAATATACTGCCTCTGTCTACCTCCCCTCAAGTGGAAGGTATGGGTTTTAATCCAAAACTAAAAACACCTTCAGCTCCTCGAGGTGTTACAGTCACTGCTGTCGCTCTGTTACAATCTCAAGAACCAGTAACCTGTGGCGTTCCAGCTTGTATGGCACCCTAAGACAATTTTCTGCAGAATAGATACATGATACCAGCTGTGCTTTCTCGCTCTCTCATGAATCACATGTGTAACAGTATAATGGATCCGTGCGTCAGGCCTTAAAGTGACAGCAGGTATATTAGGCAAATGATGAGATAATAATAAAAATATCTATATGGCAGTTTTCCCCATGGTATCCTTTTCCATGTTTAGCACCAAAACTTTGGAACAATCTTCCTAACATTGTCCGGGAGGCAGACACACTCTGTCAGTTCAAATCTAGACTAAAAACACATCTCTGTGGCCTAGAATACACATAACACATTATAGACTTCTATAATTCAATGTTAGGCTGCATAGTTTAGATAAGCCGGAAACGGGAACACTTCCCATAAATCCTGATGTACTTGTTACATCATAAGAAAGATGGCGTCTACGCTAATATTAGTCTCTCTGTTTATCCCGAGGATTACCGCAGTCCGCCGGATCCAGGCCGTATCCAGATCTGATGAAGGACCTGCGCCTGGACACGACGACAACGCATCCCTGAAGTGTCAACTAGACTCTCCCTGTGAAGGCCTCCTTCCCTTTACCTCTGTACTGATAAAACGTTGTCGGGATAATTCTGGTTCGCGTGGCTACGCAGACACGACAAAAAATTCTGTATTATAAATTTTGAAGGTCAGACAAGTAGTTTCTTGAGGGTTGATTGACACCTGCACACATATGTATTCAAACGCGCATAGCTATCTACTGAACACGTGATGCACATGTGCGGGCCGTCTGCGGGTTTGTGTTTTTGAGGTTTGCGCAGAGATAACGGATAATCGTTTGCACCTTCGAACCTATTTCAGGGAGTGTGTTCTCGAGACACCAGGCACTGTTTAATGCGGATGGGCGGCCGGAGCCGGAACTAATGATCTTCGCTACGGAAGTGAACCAATCAAAACTAACTTTAGCTGGACAACAACTTTGTCCTAGAGCTGTGGTAAAGCCTAAACAATCTGTAATGGTAATTTCTATTATCACTATAAAGCTGCGTTGAAACAATCCATACTGTTAAAAGCGCTTTATAAATGAAGGTGACTTGACTTGAATATCGATGTCAAAATTGTGGCCTGTTAAAATGCTGAGTGGCTAGTAACTTTGGAAAACCACTAGCCACAGTGGCTATTGTGCAAAAAAGGTTAATGTCAAGCCCTAGATAACTATATATATTTTTAAAACATTGTTATTGTGAATCCTTTTGGCCACTATAATCACCTAGTGAAAATATGATATCGTGACAGTCCTAACCGATGTGACAATGTGATGCGTGCAAATGAGCTTAAAAAAATTGCAATTGCGCAAACCACAATTCCCGATTTGTTTGTGTAGACAGCTGGCAATGTCACCCATACTTAAATCCGACAACTGGATGTAACCTTGTTCGGATGTGATCCTTGATTTCCAGAACTGAAATTCATTTTACCTAAAGAGAATATTGTGGGGATACAACCTCCTGGTTGAGTGTAGAAAAAATATAAATAAATAATTCTGAAGACAAACAGCCATGATAAATGCAGTTATTACTTTTTTCAATTAATGTGAAAAATGGCCGGTGACCCCTCATGACCAGAGAAAAGTGAAGCGACACTAGCAAAAGTCCTCCATTATTATAATTGCTATTTTGTTTATGCCCCTGTCTTGTGACATGCACGGCTAACTTACAATTGATGCAGCTTCAGCCCACTCAGTCTACGTCTGATGAATGCTTTATTGCCGAGGAGTCACTTACTGACAACGGTGAGCAAGATACACTGAGAGATACAATCAAGAAACACTGAAACATGACAATAGTGCTACTAAATCACTTCAAATGCTCTCGGCAGTATAGCCAGCCAAGCTGAATTGTGAAAGCAACTGTGAAGGAAGTTTGGCGTGGAAATACGCTTCTGTCCTAGAGTTTATTAGCTCTGGGAACCAAAATGGAAACACGACCCCTCTGCATGGTAACACGAGGACTCTTTGTGTCTCCAGGGAAGCAGCAGGAACCAACTACTCTATCACAATCAGGCTCGACTTCGAACCAAGCAAAGAAAGTGACCGTGTCCATATTGGAGAAAAACTGATGAAAACTCATGTCATCACTTCATGTCAATCTGTATGACTTTTGTTCGACTTTTTTTTTTTATTGTGACGGCCTCACACCGTGTCCTGACCAGACAAATTCGTTTCCAGCGACGAATAGTTTGTCTGTCCACACCAAACGTGACTACGAGACATGACATAATCAATCAAAAATCACAGCCAATAAGAAGAGCGTATGGGCGGAGTCTCTCTGCACAAAATGGATAAGCACATAATCTAATTAATAAATATGACACCATTTTAAAATTTTTAAAAATACATACTGAGTGACTAAAACAATCTTTGTCATGGAATACACTTTTTTTGTTCACACTTGGTTCCTAATTTTTTTTCAAGATCTGAGATGTTCCATTCGGCTGGTTTGAACAAAAACTCTGATTAAAGGACAATTCCGGCCCAAAATTAACCTAGGGCTAAATAACACATGGGTACTGAGTCGACCGTTCTCCGGGATGCATTTTCATGATAATCGAATGTACCCAGTTTTAATGTTATTTTTAGTTTAACCACAGATTAGCTTATAACGCTAGTGTATGGGGCATCGAATAAGTACAAATAAAAATCGCTAGTTAATACCACTAACAAGGCTCAAAATAGCCCCACACTAACACAGTAGCATAATTAGGGTCTCTACCTGCAAACCGAAGCATTGAACTTTGTAAGTGTACAGACAGTTTAATAAGAAGATACTTTATAAAGACAGTACACTTTGTGTATACAGGCAGGAGCCATCTTTGGAAAACAGTCTCGACCAATCAAATCATGAACGCCGTGCTACGTGAGCTGTATACGCGAAGTGTACTGTCTTTATAAAGTATCTTCTTATTAAACTGTCTGTACACTTACAAAGTTCAATGCTTCTGTTTTCAGGTAGAGACCCTAATTATTCGATGCCCCATACACTAGCGTTATAAGCTAATCTGTGGTTAAACTAAAAATAACATTAAAACTGGGTACATTCGATTATCATGAAAACGCATCCCAGAGAACAGTCGACTCGGTATTTAGCCCTAGGTTCATTTTGGGCCGGAATTGTCCTTTAACTTGGACAAGATGCCTTTTATTGCATGTTGCGGCGTCGTGTCACGTCTGGTCAGGACACGGTGTTTGAACTTATTTACTTGCATTATATTGATAAGAATGGCCAGTATATTCTTCAAAAATTCATCTTTTGTTTTCCAGGAAAGAACATACAAGCTTGAATCGGTGCGAGGTTGAGTAAATAACGACAAGCTTCTCATTTTTAGGTGAACTGTCTCTTTAAACCACTCATTATTTGACCCCCTCTGATTTATCCTCTGTAAAAGCAGGTTCATCATCAGACTGACAGTCAAAGTGAAAACGTCAGCATAATCTTTCTTTAGAATCAGCAATATGTCCATGTGGAGTGCCATTTGGTAGTGAATCAAGAGAATAAAAGTTTAAATGAATGAAAACAGCTGACAACGTACCAACACACCTTGGCAGAGGTGCGCTCCACATGCGCCGACCCCCTCCCAGGCAAATGATTTCTGGCGCTCCCTCCAGCCGGTAGCCCATATTACAAGAGAAGGAGAGAGTATCTCCAATACCAAAGCTGTAACCGTTACGCCGCCCAAAATCAGGCACTCCTGGATCCTCACATGGCTCCAGGTTGTATTCTGAGAGAAACAGAATTTGAAAGAATGAAATTACACATAATTTTATGTAATATGTATTAGGAGTAAACATAATGAACTTGAAAACACACAAAAAAAAATGTCAATTGCTTTTTATTTGTTACTTTAAGGTGACGTAGTTACATTGTACTTACTCAAATAAGTAGTGAGTAATATTAATTAACTACATGTACTTATTATAGACTTACAGTTAGGGTTTTGTTTAGGGTTAGTTACTTGTAATTATGCATTATTTACTGTTATTACTATAGTAAGTACATGTAGTAACTACGTCACCTTAAATTAAAGTGTTAAATTTTTTCTTTTCTTGTTTATATTCTGATTATAGCTCTATTTTTAAAATACATTTTAGTTCATATTTTTACAATTTTTCTACATTAGTTTTTTTTTTTTTAATTTTTGTTTAATTCATTTCTATCAAACATATTAAAATATTCTGACAAAGTATAAGAAGATGTAATAATGAAAATGTATTTTATTCAGAAGAATAAATAAAATACTTGATGCCAGGGTTATTATCGGTAACTAAAACTATTAAAAACATTTATGTTCATTGAAATAAAGCTGAAATAAAATAAAATATAAATTTTAGTTGAAAAAATTAAAACTAAACGAAAATTAGAAATTTGAAAATGATTAACTAGAAATAAAAAAATTTAAACTAAATAAATTAAACCTAAATAGCAACATAAAAAACAAATAAAATGACAAAAGCACATAACATTCAGATAAATTTAACTAAAATTAACATTAAAATATAAAAATAAAAGCTGATTCAAAATCAGTGGTGGCGCTAGGCCTCCCCGAGAATTTCCTAATGATTTTCCTGGTTTTGACTCTCAGTGTTACTTTCCATTAAAAATAAAAAAAAGTATTAAAAACCTAAAAAATAAAATAAGGTTTAATAAATGTTTTAATGTACCTATAAACAATGGTTTTAATGGGGCATGCTCAGGTACGAAAATGTATTTTATTCAGAAGAATAAAGCAAGAATAAAGCTCACCCGAGATAAAAACAAAAGAAAAAAACTAGAGCCGCCACGGTTCAGAATAATAATAAAACTAAAATAACACTTCTTGAAGCACAATCACAATAACTCTATGCTGTCACAGGGTATACAACACACTGTCCCAGGGGGAGTCCACTGGGACTCAACTACTGTCCCAGCATCCCCGTTCTCCAGGACGCTCCTAACCTGAAAATGTGATGTTGAAACCTTCGTAGGAGATGGAGAAGTCAGATATGAAGCGGAGCTGGGCCTTGAAGTTGCCATAGAGTCCTGCATTGATGGGCGAGGGCAGTTCTGCGCCTGTGAGGCGGGCGAGTGGCTGAACAAAACTCCTGTTCTCAGTGATGAGTAGATAGTCATGATGATCCTCCAGGTGGAAGGTGTTAAAGGTGAACTGAACACCTATTGGGGAAACAAAACCAATGCACAAATGAAGCATGGTTCAAGTTTCTGGTCAACTTCTGACTGTCCGGTGGAGATTGGGGTAGGAAGAAAACGGACAAAAAAGAGAGAAGAGTAAAAGGAATGATCAAGCATTTGGGGTCAAGCTCATTATACAAGGAAAGGGGGTCCCACTAAGGGTATAGCTTACTCGTGAGAATGGAGGCCCATTCATTAAAACTTTTTCTCAGGGCCTGTGTATTTAAGCAACAGTCCTTGACTGAGGTCACATACTGAAGAACAAAGACAATTTTGATACTGACCCTTTTTTGTCAGAAAGAGAAAAGTGTATTTTTAGTCCTAACTGATCTGTCCACTAAACATAATGGCCTTCAAAACTGATATGCATTAGCAGCCATGGGAAATTAAAATTCAGAGGAACTTTCATTATTCTGAACTCAAAGGTTGGATAATGATATTTGAGAGTAGGGCATGGACAAGCACCTAAATCTGTATTCATGACAGAATATGTGATGGACTCTCGGAGCTTGCTTTTCACCGTATCATCAGTTCATACTGTATAATAGTCTGCAGTATCTGGCATATTCAAATAAATGTTTATATAAGTCGGTGGTAAACTGTAGGTAAGATATAGCCCATCAGTAGTGTTTTTACCTTTGCCATGGCTGACCTCCACAGTCCAGGTGCAGTTCAGGGAGCTGGGATAGACCTCAGGGTATCCAGGGGAAAGGATGGTGCCTCCCGGTCCTCGAACATCACCGCCACAGAGTGCTATAGGGCAGAGGGAGTGACGTACTTACATAAACAGACCTTTCTCTAAAATTCAATAGATGCAATTGGAACTACATAACCATAAATGATTTCTTTCTTCTATCAGCTCGTATACCTGGCTTATCAGCTGACATGTCAAAATAAAATCTGTATCTTGGTTCCTAGTGACTGAAACTCCTAAGCACTTGCATACACTACCGTTCAAGAGTTTAGGGTCAGTATGGGAGAAACTAAAATTCACATTTCCTCTTTTGTTGTCATGGTTACGGATTGATTTGTGCACCTGTTTCTTGTTCAGGGCTTAAAGGATTAGCTCACCTCAAAATGAAAATTTCCTAATAATTTGCTCACCCCAATGCCATCCAAGAAATCCATGTCTTTCTTTCCTCAGTGGAAGAGAAATTAATTTTTTTGAGGAAAACATTTCTGGATTTTTTTTCGAATAATGGACTTCAATGACAACCAGCGTTTTGAAGTCCAAATCAATGCAGTTTCAAAGGTCTTTGAAGTGCTTCAACGGACTGTGCACAGTTGCAGCTGAGGAGGAGGGTCTTATCTCGCGAAATGATAGGTCATTTAAAAAAAAAATATATATATATGTATATATACTTTTTAACTGATTGAGCTGATCTGCAACGCGCCCGGAACTACGCCATCACGTTGAAAGTTCACTGTCGATGTCGGAAGTAACGCCCTAATCGACTGTGCGAAAGAGAATAGTTCAAATTGTATTGGTCGCTTTGTAAACAGTAGGGCGGTACTTCCGCCAGCGCCCGCGACATCGACAGTGACCTTTCAACGTGATGACGTAGACCTAGCGCGTTGCAGATCAGCTCAATCCGAACAATTGTAGTTAAAAGTATATATATATATATATTTTTTTTTTTTGAAAATGACCTATCGTTTCGCGAGATAAGACCCTCCTCCTCAGCTGCGATTTTGCACAGACTGTTAAAGCACTTCAAAGACCTTTGAAACTGCATTGATTTGGACTTCAAAACGCTGGTTGTCATTGAAGTCCATTATTCGAAGAAAAATCCAGAAAGGTTTTCCTCAACAAACTTAATTTCTCTTCCACTGAGGAAAGAAAGACATGGATATCTTGGATGGCATTGGGGTGAGTAAATTATTAGGAAATTTTCATTTTGAGGTGAACTAATCCTTTAAATACACTCCCTCAGTTTAATTTTTCTCCATGTCCAGTATTATCTTTGCGCATATGCCAAAGCTGTTATGTTTGTTTACTCCTGCAACTCCTATTATTTGCATTATCTTCTTTGCTTTTGTTTATAAATAAAGCTATATAGCTGCTTTCATATCCACCTCTCAATCTCCTCTTCTTTTGCCTGACCAGACATTACGCAAATCATCATATTAGAATGATTTCTGAAGGATCATGTGACACTGAAGACTGGAGTAATGATGCTGAAAATTCAGCTTTAATCACAGGAATAAATTACATTTTAAAATATCTTACTACAGAAAACTATTATTTTAAATTGTAATAATATAATTTTTGTATAATTTAACTGTATTTTTGATCAAATAAATGCAGCCTTGATGAGCACAAGAGACTCTTTCAAAAACATAAAAAATCTAACCTAAATGTTTGAACGGGAGTGTATCTGTAACCATTACAATCCAGTGGGGTCCAAAAATCTGAGACCACAATTGAAAAGACCACTTTTCTACTATAGTACAAATTCAGTTCCTTCAAAGTTTTTAAAAACTTTTTAAAATCTTAAAATCGGACCTGGGAGATAAGAGTAAAAACACCCCCTCTTTTTTTTTGTTGATGCAACTCTATTCAATGTATAGTGTTCATGCCTTGCAGAGTTCTATCCATCCATAACAAAAATACACTCTTATTGGTCAGAAACTCTTCCTCACTTCAATCTCTGCATGCTCTATTTGGATCAATGTCCATGCACTTCTTTCTTAAACCCTGCCTGGTGCTCAGTGGAGGAAGCATGTACAGTCTCTGTTGCCTCAGACAGCAGTGTAGGCAGGTGCATGCCTCTAATGTAAGCTGCATTTAGATCCCATGGAAGTGAGATGACTGTGCAGTAAAAAGTGCCTCTGGATGTCTAATCTGGTGAGCGCATCAGTTCCTATCAGCTAAAGCAGCCCTCACAGCAAATTGCCTCTCAGAGTCCTCCTCAGCGACGGGCTAATGGCCTTGCATTGAATCACATTGTTTCAGTTTAGCTGCCTTAGAGAAAGGAAAGCGAAAGAATGTAATCAAATACCCGAAGGACAAGCGGCCTAAGAAGCTCTGACAGGTCAAGACATAGGTAACGTCTTTCATCCAGCGTTCAGTGGAGGTTTCATTGCCAGCACAAGCCTGCTGTTTAGCACTAGCCTGCTTTAGTAATACGGTCTATTAAACCCTCTTTGTCACCGACTCTGAACCTCTTTTATTCAAGATGTAAATTGACATGTCACCTTTTTTCTTTACAAAACAGTTTCATTGTTCAGTAAAGCCACAAGGATTCGCAGTGCTTTTTTTTTTTTTTTTACTACAAATGTCTCAGGAGACCAACCGTCACAGGTGGGTAGTGGGTGGCTCCACCAGTGGTTCTTTTCACAAACCAATGGCTCTTCGTGGCTGAGGCGATAGCCTGAGTCGCAGCCGAAAGACACGGTGGAGCCGATGGAGAAGTCCTGACCGTAACGAAGACCGTTGACTGGAATCCCTGGATCCAGGCAGGAGTAGGCATCTATTGTTACGCCTAGGAATAGTCAGGCATATGAAGTTTACAAAACAGTGTCATTTAAGAGCATTTTAATTAACCTTCATACAGATAGCAAGGTATTAAAAGTGAAGTATGTAAGAGTTTTTATGTTAAAATACATTCTCTTAACCCAAATTATTGTTCATTGACTGCTATTAGTATGCCATTAATGGGTTTATCTCCCTCAAAAGAGTAAGCATTGAGCCGCCGAGGCACCATCAAAACATTGACAGCGGTTCGCTCAGATCTGTCAATCTCTTTCCAGCTCAACCAATAGTGTGAGTTTGGGGCGTGGCCATGACTGACACGTTACACGGAAAAAGATACTCAGCTTCGGGTACAGGAATGCAAGACAAAAGATTACAAAGATTAAACCAGTCGTCAAAGCGAATGGGGCATTGCGATGAAACGCGCTTCAGTGGAAGCTTCAATATTATATATCATCATCATGCACCAGTTCAGAAAGACAAATGTAGCAGTTTATAAGGTTTACTTTGATTTGCCTCAAACAGTTGTGGTGAAATTCATGCTTTGCTCTAGAAAGAGTACTGGCTACTCAATTACTTACTCATGACACATAGTAACACAGCTAAAAGTATTCCTGATGGACATTATATTGAAAGTCGCCTACTTTCTAACTGTTGAGACATCATGCCTTCACAAGCACCCGTATGAGTTGCGTTTGTGATCCCTGAGTTGTGGGAGGACGGGCAAAAGGGACGTTTGCAAGGTTGTTTGAATATATGGTTTGTTTTTGTGTGTTGCAGAAACTACATACTTCACTTTTAACTTCCAAATAGCATGTTCTGAAACTGTGGAAAGTTTACTGTTCACTTACTTTCATATAGGATCTTGAAGCCACTGTTTGAGCGACTGTTATCAGTGGTGAAAAGCATGTACAGGTGGTTGGCGGTGCTGAATAGGAACTGAGGCACCTGGGTGCCGTTGAACGAGCCAATCAGAGGAGAGAGAAGATTGGGTCCATCGTGAAGCTCCAGCAAATCGCAATTCAACTCTGTCTGAAATCTGGTTGGAGAAATAGAGAATAATTAAATGTCTTTGCAGACAATGATACAACTGTACATTTTTGTACACTACTGTTTAAAAGTTAGGGGTGAGAACTTTTTGAAATGTTGTTTTTGAAAAAAGTCTTGAGAAAATTTGAGAAAAAATACAGTAAAAACAGTAATATTGTGAAATATTATTATAATTTAAAAGAACTGTTTTCAATGTGAATATATTTTAAAATGTAATTTATTTCTGTCAATTTTCAGCATCATAACGCCCGTCTTCAGTGTCACATGACCCTCCAGAAATCATTCTAATATGCTGATTTGCAGCTCAAGAAAAAAATCTTATAATTATCAATGTTGAAAACAGCTGTGTTGTGTAATATATTGGTGGAAACCATGATACATTTTTTTCAGGATTTTTTGATGAATAGAAAGTTAAAAAGAACAGCATTTATTTGAAATGTAACATTTTTGTAAGCTTGTAAATGTCTTTACTGTCACTTTTGATCAATTTACTGCATCCTTTCTAAATAAAATGACGTTTTCCTCAGCATTTTCACTGAATCTGAATGTACCAAAGCAACTATATCTATTCAAATTAAAAAAAGCATACTTCTCAAATGTGATTTTGATGGAGCGTCCCGGTTCAGCCTCTATGACCCACTCACAGTTGAGTGAGTCTTTGTAGTAACCGGGCCATCCAGGAGATAAAATAATTCCACTAGGAGCTGAGAAGTGTCCTCCGCAGGGAGCTGTAGAAAGACCAGAGGGTAAATAAAGATGCATTTCTGTTCACTCACATAAAGCCACTTTGCCCTATACAGCCTCACGGTTTAAAAAAAAAAAAAAATGTTATGCATGATCACATGTATCTATGGAAGCTTGTTTCTGCCACAGAATAAAAAATTTTGAAAGATAATTTGGTAGCACTTTGTTTTACAGTCCTGTTTCGCATGAACATACTATGTACTTATTGTAGTAATGACACTAACTAGGTACTAACCCTAAACCTACCGCTAAACCTTAACTTAACCCATGTAGTTACCTTACACTACTCATTACTTTTGTGGTAAGAACACTGTAAGTACATTGAAAGTGCACGTACTGTAAAATGAAGTGTTACCGATCATTTTTATCTCACAATTGTGAGTTTACATTGCGTGTTATAAAGTCCAAATTGCGAGATATAAACATGCAATTCTGAGAAAAAAAGTCAGAATTGTGAGATAAAAAGTCGCAATTAACTTTTTTATTTTTTATTCTGTGGCTGAAACAAGCTTCCATATGTATCTTTAATGAAGACAGCAGAACTGATAAATAATAAAGACCAGTTTGCTGTCCAATATACCCCACTTTACATATTAACAATCCCCCAAAACCTACAGTAAGGTGTTACAGTGGCTAGTGGGCGACACCTTTAGTCTGTCACTCTATTCCTCTGACCATATGAGTAGAGTTACAGTGTAATTAGAAACATGCTGAGCGAAATACGAGGGATTGACAAGGATTTTAATGACAGATGACAGGCTGCTCACAACCACATGCCCTCCGGTTTACATGCCCTATTAACCCTCGTCTCTGTGACCCACAGGTGACTGTCATTTCCATTTAGAGTCACATAGAAAACTAGGCCCAACTGTGCACTTATTCAGGACTCCAGTCCACTTCTGCCCTAATAAATACCTTCACACTTTGGGATAGGACCGCTCCACATCACCTTGCCACCGTTCAGCTCACAAGAGATGGTTTCTGCTCCCTGGGTCTTAATGAAGCCATCCTCGCAGATGATGGAGATGGAGCTGCCCAGCTGGAAACTGTCACCGAAACGTCTGGCGTTCAGGGGGACTCCTGGATCCGGACACTCATTATGGCCAAATGCTGGAAGATTGAATGACATAAGATCGTAATATGATGTCAAGAACAGGCTTTCGCCATAGTTTTTTTTTTTTTTTTTTTGTGGGTTGTCAAAGTATTTACGCCACTAACAATTACATTTTTTATATAACTTTCACAACTGGAAGTTTAAAACAATGTTCTTAGGAAGTGTGAAGTTTGAAAGACACTCCATCTCAAGCGGTGCTCTTCAATTTAGCCTTCACTCAAAAGAATGATGATTTGTGGTACTTTGTAGGACAGGTTTCCACTCCAGGGTCTGTTTATCAGTTTTAGTGTTATTGACCTTTCAGCTGTTTTTATCATAACTCTATGAAGCATATATGGAGGCCCAAGGCGATTGGCCGAGAAAGTGGCTGTCTCCACAACACCCTGAGTGTCTGATGGATGTCTAGTGACAGGAAAGGCCTACAAGAAGGACATGACGTTTGTCAGAATGAATACAGATTTAAAGGTGCTCCATCACGGCCCTGACAGCTCTTAACAGACAACAGTTAAGTGTCCGTCTGTTAAAGATCTCGATATTAAAGTTCAGCATTAACGACTACTGTAGCCCACCTAATATGCATGCAAACTGATGTCCACTCTGAGGACTTTGATGGATTATCGTGACATTTCACATCTCTTTTAAAGAAGACCATCAAGAAGTCATTGTGTAAATTAAAGTCATGTATGTGCTAATGAGGGGCGGAAGGGAGATCTGACAGAAAGACGAAGAATAGGATAAGCATTTGACACGCCTGGAAGTTGCTTCCTTTTAGTTTGTAGTTTTCAGCACTAATGCAATCAATTAATATTTAACAGAACATTATTTCTTGCTCTCATTAACCTGTTAACCGTTGCCAGAGCGCCGGTGCACTGAAGCGTTTTTTTGTTTAAATAGTTCATTTAGTTTAGTTCATAGTTCAAATAGTTCATTTGTTAATCTCGTCAACAAAATTACTGATTGAAATGCATGTTAATATAGATTTTTTTTAAAACACCGCTTATGATATATATATATATATATATATATATATATATATATACACACACACACACACACACATATATAACATTTACAGGATATTTTTGAAATATAATATTAAATGCATAAATATAGAACTAAATATTAACTCAATATAAAGGATACTATATTATATTATAACATATACAGGATACTTTCATGAAAAAAAGACAAAAAAAATATAACTTTTTGACTAAGTATTATTATTAGTCTAAAATGTTTTGACCAAATAACAAATTTATATTTAAACTATTTAGATTAAACAAAGGAGATTTTTTTAAATACAACTGACTGAATATAAAGGTTATTATCAAAAATAGAACTTCTATTTCATCTCAATACGGTAAATTATAACTGTAAAAACAAAATTATTAAAATATAAGATTACAGTGCCTAGCATAAGTGAACACACCCATGCTAAAGTTGACTAAAAAGAGGAATAAAAAATAATCTTTTGGAAATTGATCTTAATGCCTTAATTTAAAAAATGAGGAAAAATCCAACCTTTAAGGACACCAATTTTCTTTGTGAATGAATAATGTATCGTAAATAAATAAATGCTCTTCCTTAAAATACAGGTTGCATAAGTCAGGATACCCCTATGTTAAATTCCCATAGAGCCAGGCAGATTTTTATTTTTAAAGGCCAGTTATTTCATGGATCCAGGATACTATGCATCCTGATAAAGTTCCCTTGGCCTTTGGAATTAAAAAAGCCCCACATCATGGTAAATGGACTGCATTTATATAGCTTTTTCACAGACCCAATGGCCACCAAAGCGCTTTACATTTTGCCTCACATTCACCCATTCACTCACTCATTCATACACAGACGGCAGTGTCAGCCATGCAAGGCGCCATCCAGCTCGTCGGGAGCAGCTGGGGTTAGGTGTCTTGCTCATGGACACCTCGACACTTGGTCAGGTGGGACCGGGGATTGAACCACCAACCTTCTGGTTTGTAGACAACCTACATGAGCCACTGCCGCCCCTAATCACACTGGATCCAATCATCACATTCCCTTCACCATACCTAGAGATTGGCATGGGGAACTTTCCATAAGATCATCTCTCAATGCAAATCATACCAGCTATTAGGCTAACTGAAATAACGCCATGCCAATTTCTAGATATGGTGAAGGGAATGTGATGATGTGGGGATATTTTAATTCCAAAGGCCAAGGGAACTTTATCAGGATGCATAGTATCCTGGATCCATGAAATAACTGGCCTTTAAAAATAAAAATCTGCCTGGCTCTATGGGAATTTAACATTGGGGTGTCCTGACTTATGCAACCTGTATTTTAAGCAAGAGCATTTATTTATTCACGATACATTATTCATTCACAAAGAAAATTGGTTTCCTTAAAGGTTGGATTTATCCTCATTTTTTAAATTAAGGCATTAAGATCAATTTCCAAAAGATGATTTTTTATTCCTCTTTTTAGTCAACATTAGCATGGGTGTGTTCACTTATGCTAGGCACTGCATATCATTACCTGTTGAGAAAAAGCAGTAACTGCTATCAGTAAACTTTAAAACACAACACATGCTAAAATTGAACATTACGTTGCAGAATTCATGCTTCATATATGCTTAACAAAATGCTCCATGCAGACATAATGCAGATTAGAAAGCCATTAGGGAAGAGCACGCACTGGTGTAGGTGATGTTGAAACCTCTGCCTGACATGGAGTGGTCAGCCTGGAACTCCAGCCGGAGAATGTTGCTGTTGCTGGTGAGGTGTGACGGCACCTCGGCCCCAGTGAAACGGCCCAGCACAGACGAGTCCAGCATCTCTCCATCCTTCACGGCCAGGATGTCGTACGGAGCCTCCAGGTCAAAGTCATTGAAGGCCAGGTGGATACGGCTGCCGGGCTCTGATAGGATCAGCCACACACAGTTAAGGTTGTTCCCATAGCCCTCTGGGTAATCCGGAGAAAGAACTGTGCCCATGGGAGCAGTGAAGTTTGAAAGACAGGGAACTGAAAGAAAGAATAGAGTAGAGTAAAATAGCTTTTAATTTAAACTAGAGATTAATGTATAGCTATGTTCATGTTATAATGTTTTTTTCCCATAATGACAAAAAAAAAAAAGGACTCGGCAACATGTGAAAACATGCCGCATCATACATCAGTGTAATAATACAGCACTTAGCCATGTGTATGTGTTTCATATGCGATATGGAGACTGTCACTCTTCTGTTGATTACGTTCTGACAAACGGCATTTATGAGACAAATGGACTTCAGGCTATAAATAGAGCTGATCTGTTCAATCTTCCAATTAGACGTGGAGAAATTTCAGCGATGCATTCTTTTTTTTTTTGAAGCAAAGAGCCTAGAGGTGAAGAATCAAAATATAGCAGATGTCACTGCAGCTGAGGAAGTCTCCCGGTTGGCTGTATATATAAGCCAATTATTTTAGCTGCCTCAGAGATTCCTGTATTAGTTTTGAAGAAAAGGCAAAGACAGGAAAGTTAATAAAATTCAGTTATATGAAAATTCTAATGGAACATGAACATTTGGCTGAAAAGTCTTTAACGATTAAGCGTGTGTGATTTCTGTGCCTCTACTGTCAAAAACAATGACTGTTTTCAAACTGTTTTCCTAAACACTTTGCATATGTGCCACTGGTCAGCTAACAGCTGTCTTGTTTAATGTGTTATTTTAATACCACCTTAGAGAGGGAAAAAGTATTTTAACATAAAAGAAATACACATTTAAATTTAAAATGGTGCTGCTTGAAATAGAACAGATTGGAGGACAGAATAAAAATAAACACTTCTTTAAATTTAGCATAATCGTGCTGATAAACACAGTTGTTAGAGCAAAAAACAGGGACAGGAAGAACATTTTCAAAACATTTTTTTTTTTTATCCAGAACATTTTTTTTTAATTGATCAGTTCGTAACATACATTGGCACTGACAATACTCACAAATGCAGATGGGGATGTTGGCAGACCACTGGTTGTTGTTCTGACAGGATATTGTTTTATCTCCAATGAGCTCAAATCCAAACTGGCACTCAAAGCGTAGCACGTTACCATTCAAGAAGCCATCTCCTTCTCTCATCCCATACAGAGGGGTGCCTGGGTCCCCACAGCTCTCCTTATCAATTTCTACAGAGAAAGGATGCAAACATTAGTGATCAATAAACAACACATTCCCTCTCTCCACTGCAGCAGTTTGTTAAATAAGAAACTTTTCTTCTTTAACAAACTGCCTCATGCCCTGCTGAAAAAAACTTAAACCTTGGGCACACCAGACTTGTATATATTTGTATATTTATTTATTAAACATAAATACCACTATACAGAGCAATTTTGCTGCTTTGTAAATTAAACCAGTTAGTGCATTAACTTTGGCAGCTCTAAAACTGCCAATTATATAATGGAAACTAAAGTAAACTGAAAAGAGAGAAAATTAAAAGAAGGTTAATTAACACCAAGAATGATGACTAAATTATTAAATTATTTTAGAATCCACACCAGCACACAATATTGTTCTGTTTATCATTTTGTCGTCTGCCACTTTAAATGCACAAGCTCTTTAAAGTCAGGTGAATTCTGATTGGCAGTCAATGTTTTTATCATTCATCAGCTGGAAAAAATTGTTTTGGAAATTATTCTTAATAAAATCATTCCATTGTGCCGTTATCGTTATAGTTATCTTTTGTGCAACTAGTGTCAAAAACAATGACTGTTTTCAAACTGGTTTCCTAAACACTTTGCATATGTGCCACTGGTCAGCTAACAGCTGTCTTGTTTAATGTGTTATTTTAATACCACCTTAGAGAGGGAAAAAGTATTTTAACATAAAAGAAATACACATTTAAATTTAAGATGGTGCTGTTTGAAATAGAACAGATTTGAGGACAGAATAAAAATAAACACTTCTTTAAATTTAGCATAATCGTCCTGATAAACGCGGTTGTTAGAGCAACAAACAAGGACAGGAAGAACATTTCCAAAACTATTGATCAGTTCGTAACATATATTGGCATTGACAGTACTCACAAATGCAGATGGGGTTGGCAGACCACTGGTTGTATTCTAGTATACTTATAATGACTTTTAAAGCTATCTCTAACAGTTGTCATCCTTGGTGTCGACGAGTCGTAACCGTGGCTTCAGTATTAATTCTCATTAACCAGGCTGGTCTGACTGCCATTTAGTTCACCAGTAAAAATGCTAATCAGACAGCATGATCTTTCTGGTGCAGCTGGTGGCCCAAGGAAGTCTTGCTGGTTAAGCAAATTTAATTTCCTCTCCATATTAAAGTGGAAGATAAATCTAAAAACTTCAAGCAAATGACTCCAATCTGAGGAAGTGAGACAACTGGCACCAAACTGAACTGCAAAAGTCCAACGATGGACTGAATTCATCAGATGTTCTCCAGTCAAGAGTAGTTGACCGGAACAGAATGCCACCAAAACTCTCTGTTCAGCCCAGATAAGCTCCAACACCTGGAGCCTTTAATGGTGGAGCCGGCCATGCAGGACGTTACAGAAACCTAGTCTGGGGGTCACTATACCTAGATAAGACCTTCCATCTGCATAGAATCGACTCAGTGGGCGACAGGCTCCTGAAATGGGCTATACATCTTCCCAGACATTTTGCACGGCCATGCACAGTTGAACTATGAACTCTGTTCCGAATAAGGATGCTTGAGGGTTTGCCAAAGGAAGGAAAAACACCTAAATTTCATTTAAAATCAAATCAAAGTTTGAGAATGTAGGAGGGGGGATTTCTCCTGAGGTATAATGGAGGTCTTTGGCCAATGCTTGATGTATAGCATTAATTTCCGACATGACAGTCTTTTTATGTCTACCACAATGCTTTACTCTGTTGGTCAATCGTGTGGGGGTGGCTAGGGGAAGGTTAGGCCATATTTACTGCTTTGTATTTATGATGAGGCAAAAAATAGAGTACAAATTGTTTGTAGGAGCTGATGGCGTGTGAATAATTCTGGGCAGCACTAGACTTCGACGTGAGGTCAGCGTGTCAGATGCGAACCCCTACGCTTCTCTCGCGCCGCTTAATGTGATGGGTGTTTTGTGCGCTTGTAAACCTGAGGACCTCGCTGTGAAGATCAATTGTGTTAACAAGCTATCAAATCAAATACAAAAGGTTGATTCTGTATATGTAAGCACACACAGCCCACTCAGGGGAAGTTTGGGACCTGTGCTTTTCTTCCTGAAATAGCCAGGGAATCACAGAGTATCAGTGAACTTTGGCATGTAATGTATCAAAAAGCATTCTGAGCATTTACCATATAGCAGGACTCATTAAATTGGCCTTCACATTAAGGCCTATAAATAAATGTAATCTCAAAAACCATTTCTTATTCATTGGAAAATGGCAAGTAATTTATCTCTCCCTTTGTGTATCCCATGGATATTGTTTTATTTCAATAATGCTGACTTTATCTCTCTCAAGAAAGTGCTCATTATCACAA
The DNA here is from genome assembly GCA_026230005.1 of Gila orcuttii. Classification (NCBI taxonomy): domain Eukaryota; kingdom Metazoa; phylum Chordata; class Actinopteri; order Cypriniformes; family Leuciscidae; genus Gila; species Gila orcuttii. Next base: position 4,023,080 of record JAPDVR010000010.1, on the reverse strand, counting down.
AGTCGAGTTCTACGTGGAGTTCAGACACGAAACGAGGCATTTCTAAAACACGAGTCACATGAGTCAAGTACACTCCCTGGCGGATCTCTGGTTTTATTTCTTTGAAGCATTCAATTAAATTAGGTTTTTAAGCCACAACATAGTTGTTGAAGAGTTCTTGCTAGAGAGAACACAAACAAAATTATTATGTTATGTAATTATTATGGTATGTTAGTGAGCGTGGCCATATGATGGTGCTCTGAAACTGTGTGCCAAAGCAAGCAAAGAGCTCAGCTACGGATACTCAATAATCAACATCAGTAATGCATAAGCACTGATACTTGAGACTTCACTTGAGTAGATTGTTATTCTCTGAATTATTTAAACAAAAGTTTAAAAAAGGACATTTAATAACACTTGTAATCGGTAATAGCCAGTAGCCGGGCATTCAATCTACATTCAAATTCACCACTAGTTTCTTTCCATAGCAGTTTTGTTTCTTCAAAGTCCCAGGTGGATATTACAAAGTGTTATTACAAAGTCAAACTTGCAGTCTTTAAAGAGCACATTTTTTCACATGTTCAGCTTTCTTTAGTGTGTAATGTTGCTGATTGAGCATGAATAAAGGTCTACAAAGTTCCAAAGCACAAAGTCAATCAAAAGGGAGTTATTCTCTATTTCAGTGCACACTGTTTCTGAACTCAATAGACTGTTTCGCAAAGACCCGCCCCCTTTAGTTACTGTTGCTATGTCCGACAAGCCACGCCCCTCTCACGCCACTCCATGTTCTCACGCAGTGAAAAATACATTGCGGTGCAAGAGGACACTGACAACGCGCTGACAGACAGGACAGACCAGGTTACTTTTGATATGAAACTAGGTCTCAACTTTCAAATTTGGTCATTTTTTAAAGAAATGTAAACAATAAATACCGTTTTGTGGCTCTTTAATGTGTCTGACAGATCGCTGTAGAGTCTCAGTTTAAGCTGCTCATCTCTTCCTTCTTCCTTCCTTAATTTATAGCATAAAATAAACACGAATAAACATAAGAAGGAATGTTGTTTTAACCGCGGAAAGACGTCAGTACACACCGTTTTTCAAGTTAAAATCCTCCAATGTTAATCTACTAACTCTCCTGACTGCTTTGTTGGACAAAAATGGCGGATTTGGTGGATGATGGATTATGATTGGTCAGATCGCCTGTCAATCAAACTCCCTGCGAAGGGTCAATTGTCTTAAGTTTTCTTCTGAGAATGAACACGTCCTCATTTAAATAATTCTCACCCAAGACATACGCAGAATAAAGGGGCGGGACTTGGTTGAGTTAGTTAGTAGTGTGTTGAAACTGAGGGTTATAGTAAGGGGCGGGACATTTCCCAAACACACTCAAAGCGCTTGACCAATCACAACACACTGGTCTAGCCGACCAATCAGAGCACAGAGCTTTTCAAAAGGAGGGGCTTCATAGAGACAGGAACTAAACAGAGCGTTACTGACAGACTGGGAAGAGAGGAGCTGCAACAATGTTATATGAATATATGAAAAATTTGTTTTTTGGACATCGAAGCATGAAAACCTATTCTAGTAGAGCTCACAAAACAAAATCAAGACTTTGAAAAAGGGAATAATAGGTTAATACAGGAATACTGCTAACCTCTTTAAGTTAGCAGTGGAGGTATATGACTTAATGAGGTACATAAGAATACTAGGCTATATAAAAATAAATGTGCTCAAGGAAAAAAGAGTGAATTTTATTCTTTTGAAACTAAGAATCTAAAGTCAGTCCAAATCGGTTAAAAGACTGACTTGATTTAATTGAGTCACATTCATTTTGCACACCATAAAGCATATAAATAACAATGAGACTGCAAGAGTTAAGAATAAGGGCCCGGTTTGTATTGTATGTTAATTTTAACCTTTGTGATCAAGTAAATGTTTTGTTTTTATGTCATTAAGTTTGTTACAAGAATTAAGAACATAGTGCACCCTCAGAGGTAAAACATAAGGATATAAATTCATCAACAGAAAATGACAGATGTAGTTTACTAATAAGTGAAATGTAGCCATCAAACATCAGTCCACATAAACACAATTAATGACTCATGTAGAATATGCATTCATCACAGACGTCAGCATAATGGACTGCATTTGTATTTTAAGTGTACACTCTTAAGGCCAATTCACACTGCACCGACAGAAGGCAACAGAAACTAAACGGTGTGGTGTGAATTGGCCTTTAGATGAGATAAACTATATTTCCACTGCCCTAATTTAAAAGACATGCTTGATGTGAATGCATTTGAAAGGAATGGTCTTCAGTTTTGGCCTATCGAGTGCAACAGTGCCCGTCCTCTTTTTCAGCGGCGTTGGTTCTGGATGGGGTTTTTTATCCATTCAATCCTTGCATAGGGATTTCAAAAAAGATTTTGTTAAAGTTAACCCATTAACCAAGCCAACCAGCTTTGAGGTGAACATTGCAAAATGTAAAGGCATAAAAGTATTTGAAAATCTGACAAAAATACAAATAATGTGTTTTGAAATATTGGTGAATTTGAATTGGTGGAATTTTTTACCACAAATTCTGCTGTTAAACACAATTATTTTAAAACTAAGTTGAAATAATGCAGGCTGATTACTTCAACAGAAGCAAATACTATGGATAGTGGATACTCTAAATAGGGCTGTCTTTAAAGATTTATAAGTTATCGCTCAAAATCAATTTCCTTATGGAGAAAATGAATAAGAGTTTTTACTTCCGGAGTTACCCGATTGTTGCACTCTATTCTTAGCCTATTCTCTCCTTACAGATTTAAATCATGGCTCTAAAAATCATCATTTTAAATATGTCATCAAGTCTGTATCATGTTAAAGTGAACCTTTTGTGTGAAATCTTGACCTGACAGGTAAATGAACTACAGGGGAACGAGACGATGAAAACCTCAATACGTCTTCCATTGAATGAATGAGGGCTGTGAACCATTAATGAGTTCATTATCTGGATGGATACCTCAAAGGGCTCTTGATTTATATTATATATCAGATACAATACACACACGATGTATCATATGGATACTACAGTAGAGAGGGTGCTAATGAAGGCTTGATCCGCCTGAAGAACATCAAACTAAGAGTCAAAGAAAGTAGTCTACCCGTAATATAAAGTTTGCAGCATTACATTTACAATAGATTTGTTTGCAAATTCTCTCTTATCATCATAAACAACAAAATGCAGAAAAGATGCAGCATAGACAGTTTCAGATATTATATCGGGAGTTTTTGCGAAAGTGTATAACTCACATTAGACTGAATAAATGGACCGCTTCGGTGTTCTTTGATCACTTTCTTAATGTAATAGCTATTCCCAGTTTGAACAACGTTTTTCATGCTACTGAAATAACCAATATTAAGTCTTTTTTTCTAATCCGTAAAAAGCAATAAACAAATGCATTAATGCTTAGTTTATTTTGTCTGTAGCCAGAATATGATGTGCTTTTTCCTCACCAAATTATTTCGTCGACTTAATAATCATCATTTGAATTTCAGGAGCACCCCTATAATGACTTCATGTTTATAGGCTATTTACCTTATGCAACAGATTCATCCCAAACACCCTAACCTTCTTTGTATTTTTGATTCTTACATAAACATAAATGCCATGTCAGATGCAGCTTCTGTTCCACCTTTGCAATGTAAAAATGTCTTTAATTGATGGTTGAAAAAAAAAAGTCATTAGTAACAGTCTGTAGAATTGTGATTGATTAGAGTAACTGGTTAAATTTTGGTATTTGAACAACACAGATACGCAGATTTAAGTAGATTTTAACAAGGTAATTCTAAAAAATGTCCCCCTAAAAAACTAAAATATATATATGACCCCCCTGAAGGCCATTGTGTAATTCGCACCGTGTGTGATAGATGAGGGAAACATATGTGCAGGGCAGGACACGTTTGAGAACAAATAAAAATAAATAAATAATACTTTTCTCACAATTCATCCTATATGTGTTTAATGAGGTTAAAGTCTGGATTTTCTACATGCAATCAAACTCATCCTTTATGTATGTCCAAGCCATATTTTTTTTTTATATCCCCTCATGTATGACAATCACGTATTTATGATTGACAGCCCCAATTAGATCTACCTAGAAATTGAAAATTAAGAAACAAAGCCACTGTGCTTGTATGTGGCATATAGAGTATGAATTATAATAGGTGCAGAGAAGAAAAACGAAAAGAGACAAATCTAATACAATCTGTAATATTTTGCCAGTCTCTCCCAGGGATATCATACAGTAATCTTTTTTTTTTTTTTTTTTTTCTTTTTTTTTTTATCTCTGTGGTCTTGCACTTAAGGGGATTCATTTGGTCTCTCGGCCTCATTCTCTGTCTACCTCAGTCAGTCTCTCTCATTATACTGAATGGCATGCTGTTCATCACCCCGACACTAATTTATTACAAAACCTTGAGGGAGGAGAGATAATCAAAGATATGGGTTTTGTAGGGATTGCTGCTTCTATCAAGTGAATGTAGCTCATGTGTTCGGGATGAAAGTTAGTTGCCGTGCATTCAGCAGAGAACACAGAAGTGATTTGTGGGAACTGCTTCACTTTTATGCACACTGACTACTAAGCATGTATGCTGAATACTCGCACAGGAACTAGTGGACATGTCCAGGTAAATAATGTCTGGCCTTTTGATGTCTAAACTCTTTTCAGTGGATGTGAAAAACACTTTCTCACTGCAGCAGAAAACAAGGTTGGATGTTTGATTGAATCTGGGCTGATGCCAGACAGGTTGTTTGTACAATTTTGGTTTGTCCTGCTTTCCCTTTCTGTTTGTTTGCAGTTGCAAATGTATTTTTTTTTTTCATCACTCTGCCACATTTCCTCTATTTAACCTTGACAATAGGATCGCCGCAGTCACAAACACTTTGCTTGACAATTGCGATGAATGAATAGTTATTTAATCTTATATCGTCGCTGTCAGATGGAAACTTTGCATGTCCAAAACCGCTACTTTTCAGGAAATGGAAAAAACGTTGTATTTATTTATTCATTTATTTTTAATTAAACACTGTGTTGTCAAAGTTGATATTCTGGCTTCATACATGGTCAGACAACTTGCATGTGTCATTATATTATCATCATTTAACCAAAATCAAGCTGTTTCTGACCAGCAAATATCAGACATGTGTGTTTTTCCCGTCATTTGAACATCTCAGTGCATCTCATTACGTTTTCATCAACTAACAGGTTATACAGTTTATTGTAGTCATGTAAGTGCTCAGTTTTTTCTGTCTTTTAGCAAAAATCTAATGTTATAAAAGATTAAGTGCTCCACACAGGTTATATAAGACAGTATTGGCTGTGACTCGACTACAAATGCTAGACAAATACACTCTTCTCCGCCCCTCAGATACATAAAACATCAGCCTTTATGTGTTTTTAGTCTAAAGAAAATGCTCAACTTGTTCAAAAAAGCAATTCTTTATTCTCCCTCGCATTGCAAACAAGCAGAGATGCTCCAAAATGTGTGCGGCGCTTTATTGTGGGTGGAGTCATGAAGTTTGACTGACAGTTTGAGGATCCAATGGAGTTACGAGGTTTAGTCACACGCTCTTTTTAATACTTTTCATTGGTTAAATATTTGCAAAACCCACAGACAGACGTAAAGGGTGAGCAATGCGATTTATGATTAAATTTTCTTTAGACCACTCCCAAAGTGACTATACATTTTTGCACAGTTTTTCAGGTACCTTTGTAGTTGATCTTGAAACCTATAGATCCCACGCTTTCATCAGACTGGAGGTGAAGCCACATCTGATGGGTCATGCTAACAATGAGGTCGGGAACAAAGCTGCCTGTCAGACTGAGGAGAAGAGAGAGATTAGACACAAATAAACAAATCAGAAGCACATCGCACTGAGTGTACACTACCAGACAAAAGGTTGAGCACACCTACGCATTCTTTATTGCTATTTTGCATATTTTAGAATAACAACACGTCCTGTCCAGGTGCGATGCATATACGATTCCAGCAACAAGAAATGTGTCTGTCTACACCAGATGGGACACGACTACGAGACATGACAAAATCAATCAAAAATCCCAGCCAATCAGAAGTTTGTGGGCGGAGCCTCTCTGCAAAGTCACACAAAACTCACATTAGATGCTTTTAACGTTAAATAAAGCACATAATCAGCACCTTAGATTATCATCGTCATACTTTGCATGTTGTTACTCCAGCGTGACGTTGCAGAAATATAAACCGTTTCTAAAATAGAATTGTCGCATATCACCTTCATGGCTGATTAGGACAATTTTTGGTCCCACTTTATATTAAGTGGCTTTAAGTACTATGTACTTACATCGAAAAATAAGTACAATGTACTTATGGTGTTCAGGTTGTATTGTAAAACACTTGTGCTGCTATTGAGGAGTGATAAGGCTAGGGTCAGGTGTGGTGGTATGGGTCGGTTTAAGGTTGGGTTAAGGTGTCAGGGAAGGGTCAACTGTGTAATTACAAATGTAATTACATAAATTAATTATAGCTGTAATTACATGCAGGTATTTTCAAAATATAAGTACAATGTAAAAACATGTATGTACACAATAAGTCCATTGTATCAAATTATTAATTTCAATGTAAGTACATAGTACTTAAAGCCACTTAATATAAAGTGGGACCCAATTTTTTATTGCGTGTCATCTGGTTAGGACACTGTGTCATCTATAAAGTTGTCAAAACTAAGAATTAGTTTCACTATTATTTATAGTAATGTATAATATATTACAATAATTTATTTCATGAAAAATTGTGGGATTCGTTTAACGATCTCTTTATAAACTTTTTTAAGCGTCAAAGTGGTAGTTGCGTAGCTGTCAATGGAGCAGAACTCTCAGATTTCATCAAAAAGATCTTCATTTGTGTTACAAAGATGAACGAAAGTTTTACGGGTTTGGAACGACATGAGGGTGAGAAATTAATAACAGAATTTTTATTTTTATGTGAACTAACCCTTTAAGACAACTTAAATATGACAAAGGAGGAAAACAAAGATTTGATTGGTTTCTGAAGACTTAACATGTTTATTTACACTAGTAGGATATTCAAAATTCATTTTTTTTCTTTGTGTATCATTACCATCAAGCAACCACTGCCCAGAGCATTGAGACTGGCTGAGAGGAATATTGATTCAGGAACAGAATGTCCTACCTGTGTAAATTATGCATCATCTTATACGGTCACAGACTGTGGATAAGAAACTCACACTTGCAAGATGGTTTTCGGGTCTCCTACTTCCCCTCCATCACCGATGGTCAGTGTGTCATAGCCCAGTTCTAGGTCAAACTCCTCAAAGTTAATCTGAATCACCTGTCGGCAGAAATGAGGCATAATGCTTAGTGATGTGTCAAATGAACTGAATTAAACTTTATGGCTCTTGCATAATTGAATCCTGTCAGCTGACTGAAACTGAGAGAGAAGACTGACAAAACTTGCTTTAGTGAATTCTGTGGAGAATAAAGACATTTCACCATTATTATAAGGTAAACGTTTCCAGAAAACCTTTGTACTTGAGTTTGCTTTGAGCACTCAAGCCTCTACTGAACAAACATCATACATCAATTTGTTTTTACATAAAATGTGTTTTTATATACACTAAAAGCACCAGTCGATATTTTATATAGTGCTCAAGAATGTAATCATAACACAACTAGTCGAGGTTATTATTATGATAGGCTGTGCTCTCAGCAATTATTGACATTAGCTATGTTTCCATCACCCTGTTTTTATGAGCATTTTAAAGTATCGCATCAGAAACGAGAGATGAAAACTGCAAATTACAAAAAAAAGTGATTGATAGGATGTTTCCTCGAGATGGGAACCGAACCGGATCATTTGGCTCATCTTAGTAATAAGAGTATACTTTTGAGTGTTTTACTCTGACCCAATATTAAGGATGATCTTTTCGCCACACTGCTCGAACACACACACTCCATGCAGTGACTAAATATTATGTTAATGTGTATAGCCTACTGTACATACACATCAAAATAACATTGTGACCACATGCTAGTGACAACAGCTATTGACCATTTGACATGTGGGTGAGCAGTGAAGCGAAAGGATAATCATATTATTCTGTCTTGTATTAATATACAAAAAGGGGAAACGGCTCTCAGACGGGAACTGAGTCTCACCGTTCAAATGCAGTTATTTCAAGACTTGACCCTTTCTTGAATAATTGGGAGTTCGGAATGGACCATTGAGGCTTTAACAGGAAAACAGGGATTAGGGGTGGGGAAAGAGCCACAGGCATATGGAGAGGCCTGAACTTTCGATATGGATTAACCCATTGAGAGCTACTGGGTGGAATTAGTTGCCATGGCGATGGGCTTTAGCAGGTATGGATGTATGAGAGCTACTTAGGAGTGATGATTGATGCTCAGACGGCATCTCGGCACAGATAATACAGTTGTTTTTTTCCATGTAACTGAATACAAAATACTCCAGAGTCCCTGTCTCACTAAAGGTCACACCATAACAAATTCAGCTCTGGCACGGCAGAGATGCAGGATTGAACAGTTGGGAATGAGACGTCATCGAGGCTGATCTTGGATCGGTATCTTCTCTGGATTCGTAATATTAAAATAATCTGTAAATCTGATCTCAGATCAGGCCCGCGGGGTAGTCAGCGACTTGCTCAGTCTGCCTGCGGTTGTCATGGCAATTGGAGTCGTAAGCTTATGCTTTTGTTGGAGGGTGAGGTGCTGAGTGAGTATTGAATTGCAAAGAAATAAGGTAATAGCAGAATTATGCCTTTACAATGGAGCTGAGAGGCCAGGGAAAATGCTTTTACCGATATACAGACAGGTCTATTTCATTAAAAATGAAAATGCATCATTGTGACGGGTGTTCAGACCAATGTTGGGGAAGTAAATCTGGTTTAGCCTGATGCAATTCAAACAAGTGTAAGAAAAAAAAAAAAAAAGCCCAGACATTCACAAACACCGAACCAACATATCAACACAAGCACATGCATATACACACTAAAATGGGCATTCAATTTAAAAATAAAATAAAATATATAAATAAATAATATAATATAATATAACAGTAAGCATCTATGCAGTTTGCATGTTTTCTGGGAATTGGACCCATGACCCATTGTTAAATTTGATCAAACCATATATTATGCAACATAACATGACAGGACATAACTTAATATTAGCATATTAGAATGATTTAATCAGCATATTAGAAACATAACATAACAGCACAACATAACATAACATAACAAACAACAAAAGATAACATAGATAAGATAAGATAAGATAAGGTAACATAACGTAACGTAACGTAACGTAACTTAACGTAACGTAACATAACATAACATAACATAACATAACACAACTTTTTTAACATTTATAGTAAGTATCAACTTGGAACCGAAGTACTGGTGCTTTTGACAACCCATACAGTAGTTGTTTATAATCTTTTCAATCATGCCTTTTATCTTTGTCAATAATGGGATTCCCAGAGGCTTGTTTTCAGGATGTATTCTTTCCACACCCTTACATCAGGGGCTTTAAAACTTTTACTAATAGCTTTTCACTATCAGCGATGAAAGGAAAATGTATGATTCTTCATGGCGTATTACTGTCCTTCAGGGAACCAGAACCAAAGCAGACACATTGTGATGTTTTGAAGAGAAACTGAAAATTTAATCTGGGATTTTAAGGCCCCTGTTGTCACCGCCTGTGAACATGTAAATATTCAAAAAACATTATTTTCATCGAATAGGTCAGCCATTGTTTCATTTGCTGCTTTTAATACAGGCTAATGGAGTAAAGAAGTCAGTTCAGTTCATGGTTCTTGATTTTGAAGTACATTTACTTGCAAATGTCTTTTATTTGACCAAACTGCATTACCTGTCACTTTGAGACTGTGACTTTTGTTCATCGGTTTTGTCGTTTGACATGGTCCTGATTTGACAGCTCGCGTGTGCTGAAGGGCTGACATGATATTACTGAAATACTGCTCCAGGTAAAACTACTGAAATAGTCTCATTTGAGTGACATGATTGGAAATTCAGTGAACAGAAGAAAGTGAACATGATGGTAATAAAAAATTCTTCATATTTATAAAAAGCTTTTAGGACAAAAAAAAAAAAAAAAAAACAGAACACAGTGTTGAACTAAAGCAATAAGCAGATGACAGTGATTTGCAGTTTTACTGATTTTACATTTTAGGGATGTTTTAAGAATGACAAACACAGATGTAAAATCATTTTAACATAACCTCAAGTGGATTATTGCATTTAATAAATTGCAGCAACAGCAATATGATTAAAGTACGTTCATATACAGTATATATATATATATATATATATATATATATATATATATATATATATATATATATATATATATATTTTTTTTTTTTTTTTTTTTTTGACAGTTCTGCCATGCATTGACCTGAACAAATAGAGTTTGAAGTACAACACTCAGTGTTTTGCTTTGCAGCAAGCTTGTAATTTTCTGAGCAGCGGTCATATGATGGCTTGTGCTCTCAGTCTTGTTTTTGAACTGCATCTGTGAAATGCTTGGGTGAGAATGCAGACACGAGACTGTACTGGCAGTAAATCCCAGCAGGATTGTGTGACAGTTGAAGTAGCCTGGCTTAGAGAAACCAGAGATCCCATCTCTATGAACTTAATCGGGGGAAATGACACTACGAACCGCACTATGGGAGCTTGACATCCTGGCAGCTTGTTTTCTGCTTTCACCTTGAGGAAGACCCTTGTGTATGTGGGTATTGTTACATGTTTGTGTGTTCGGAATCCGTTCAAATCCGTTCTTTGTGCTTAGACTTGAATGTTGAACCAAAAATATTAGGGATGCACCGAAAATGGTATTTTCTGTTTAGGGCCAAAAGAGAAAAAAGGCAGAAAATGTATATTTAATATTATTTTAATATATTTTATATCCAATTTTGGTGTTACTTTAAATAAAAGTGTGGTTATTGTATTTTATTGGCTTATATTTTTTTAATTCAGATTTTTTAACATTATTGAATTTAATTAAAAAGTCTAATATTAATAAAATTACAAAAAGAAATCATTTTAAATGAGATTTAAATCATTTCGGGTTCGTTTTTCGGCCAAGTGCATACAGAATTTTCACTTCAGCGCATCACAAAAAAAAAACATTATTTACTTTTTTGCCACTGCACGGTTCAAAAGTTTGTTGTCGGTAAGATTTCACCAAAGCTGCATTTATTTGATCAAAGATAAAGTTAAATAAAAAATAAAAAGTGATATTGTGAAATTATCACAAATTAAAATATCAGCCTGTTACGTTCGTAGATATTTCTTTTTGCTTGCGCGCTCTCTCTCTCTCTCTCTCTCTCTCTCTCTCTCTCTCTCTCCCTCTCTCTCTCTCTCTCTCTCTCTCTCTCTCTCTCTATCAATTTCTTAGGTCATCCCTCTCCGCTTGCTGATTGGCCCAGGAAACTGTCAATCATCATCAAGGGATGTGACGTGGATCTATCCGCTGTTTGAGATGTCCTCACTGCCAGTTTAAAAGACGCTGGAAACAGACGGAAGACAGTCCCGTTTTGATTTCTGGTCCTTTTGCTGCCATTGTGATTTTTGTTTTCGTTTGGGACTCGTTTGATTTGTTAATTTGCTTATGCTAGTTGTGTTTCTTAAGTTTGTTTTGTTACTTTGTTTGATTACTTTGGGATGACATTTTGATTTCGACTTGTGTAGAGCTGGTGCTCTTTTGTTACCCGTTGCTCCAAGGACTGGGGGGGGGGGTAGGGAAGATGTCGTACGACTTCCATTGTACAAACATGTAGACTAACCTTTGTATAGACACACCAGGTAAGAGGTGAACGCCACCTTTTGTATGTTTTGTTTTTGTGAGCTAGAGTAGAGAAGAACACGGCGCTCGGCGCTGAAGAGACAATTCTTTTCTTTCCTTTTCTTTAGCTAGGTAAGAGGGTTGAATTTAGTTAGAATTGTTTTCTTTTTGTTTCTTTCTTTATTTTGGCGTCACCATAGTCCCTTTTTCCTTAAGGTAAATTGTAGCTTATTTTCTTTGATTTTATTTATTACTTATTCTTGTTGTTTTTGTTTATACCATTGTTTACATTGCAGGGAGCTGTTGGCCTCCTTATTGTTTTTATTTTACTTTATGATTCATTTTCTGTTCCTTATATTTTTTCTTTTTTTTTGTATAATAATTATCATTATTTTCATTGGCAGTTTGGTTTCGCTCATCGTTTCTTGACACACACTACCATTTCCACAGTTTTACAAGATTTTCTTTAATGTTGCTCCTCTAGCCCCTTAGATTAGATTGGAGGATTCGTAACATTAAATGGGGGCTCGTCCGGGATACTAATAGCAATGCAAATTGTTGTTGGTATTGGAAAGTGCCTGGAGAAAAATAAATGAAGACGGTAATTCTGTGGATGTGTGGTGTTGGCATGAGATTGATGTTGCGCGGTTTGTAGTGTTGGGACCGGATAGTAATCGCTTATGCAGGGTATTAGTGGGGTGCTTCTCGGATTGTTATTCATTTTGGAAATGTTTAACTTGAAAGATTTTGTAGGTAGTCCGTCAGTAGAGCAGTTTGATCTGTGCAGGAAGCAGGAATTGTTGCAGATCGCAGACCATTTTCAAATTGTGGTAAGTAAACAGTCTCTTAAGAAAGAAATAAAGGAAGTTCTGATTCGCAAATTGAATGAGTTGCAGGTGTTGCCTATGTCGAACGTGGGGAAAGTTCTGGTGCAAATTTGTCATGGGGAGGAAGCCACGCAGAGGGGTGGAGCTGTTGCTGACGCAGACGCGGAAGCCGAAGCTAAGGCTGGCTTGTCGCCATTTGGGGCGTTCTCACCCAGTTCTGTGGGGTCACGGGAAAGTCCGCGACTGAAAGTCCGTCTTGCCCGTTTGCGTTACGAAGCGCAAGAGAAAGCCCAGGCGCGTCAAGCTAACCTGAATTTGCAGCTGGAGGTACGCCGGCTGGAAATCGAAGCAGAGACGCAGCTGAAACTGAGGAAGCTTGAGTTGGAGGCGTCTAGAGCGACTGCTCACTCAGCTGTACCGTTGAACACCGCTTCAGTTTTGTCTCCTCCGCCGCACGTTGGTTCAAGCCCAGACACCTTTGACGTGAGTAAACACATTGCAGTCGTTCCTCAATTTAGAGAGACAGAAGTTGATTCTTATTTCAGTGCGTTCGAACGAATCGCAACTTCTTTTCATTGGCCTAAAGAGGTTTGGTCTGTGCTCTTGCAATGTAGATTAGTGGGTAAAGCTCAAGAAATTTGTGCTACATTGTCACTAGAAGAGAGTATGAAATATGAGTCTGTGAAAACTGCTATTTTAAGAGCTTATGAGCTAGTTCCAGAAGCGTATAGACAACGTTTTAGAAAACAAAGGAAAAGCCCTACACAAAATTTCACTGAGTTTGCTAGGGAGAAAGGAGTGTTGTTTGATAAATGGTGTACTGCCAGTAACGTGCTTGATTTTGATGCTTTAAGAGAATTGCTGTTACTTGAGGAGTTTAAAGGATGCTTACCTGATCGTGTTGTAGTATATCTTAATGAACAAAAGGTAACTACTCTGTCACATGCTGCTGTCCTTGCAGATGAGTTTGTGTTAACTCACAAGAATGTGTTTTCTTCCACACGATTTGAGAAGTTAGAGTTCGATAATTCACAGTCTAAGAATTCACGTGCACGATGTAGTCCATCTCGTGATAAAGGGGAGCGTGAATGTTTCTATTGTCACAAGAGAGGACATTTGATTGCTGATTGTTTGATATTAAAACGCAAGCCGCAGTCTCAACCGAATGGTATGGGATTTGTACACACTATTAAAACTGCAGTTGACGTGAATACTGATGATAGAGTCGATGAGAGTTATCGACCTTTCGTGTCGAAAGGGTTAATATCTTTGACTGGGAGAACAGAAGATCAGAAAGAAATAAGAATACTGAGGGACACTGGTGCGATGCAGTCATTTATTTTGGCAGATAAAATACAGATGTCTGATGGTACTTCCTGTGGGTCTAGTGTACTTGTCCAGGGTATTGAGATGGGTCGTGTGAAATTCCCACTGCATCAAGTGCACTTGCAGAGTGAGTTGTGCACTGGTGTTGTGAGAGTTGCTGTTTGTCCGTCACTTCCTGTGAAGGGAGTTGATTTCATTCTAGGAAATGATTTAGCAGGTGGTAAGGTGATGTCTGTGATCGAAGTTATTGAAGAACCAAATGTGTCCTGTGAGTTAGAAAGATTAGCTGAAACTTACCCTGAAGCTTTTCCAGCTTGCGCTGTCACACGCGCTCTGTCACGCAGAGTGGGTGATGTAGTAGATCTGTCTAGCTCATTCATGTTTCCACTTTTGACTGGAGATACGTTATCAGGTGTGAATCAGAAAGAAGAAAATAGTTCAGAGACAGAAAATAAAGGTGTGGTTGAGTTTGATGCAGAGTTACTAAAGTTACCTGTATCTCGTGAGAAAATTATCACTGCACAAAAGGAGGATAAAACACTTGTTAATGCATTTAGGGATGCTGTACCTTTGGATGGTGTCAAAGAAAGAAAAAGTGCTTACTTCATTGAGAATGAACTACTGATGAGGAAATGGTGTTCTCATGTTGATGAAAACTTAGATTGGAATGTTGTTTATCAAATTGTGGTTCCGTCACCTTATCGTCAGCATGTCTTGTTTCTGGCTCATGATCACCAGCTATCTGGTCATTTAGGAGTTACTAAGACCTATAACAGAATTTTGATTCATTTCTTCTGGCCAGGGTTAAAGAAAGATGTTGTCCAATACTGCCGTACCTGTCACACTTGTCAGATTGTGGGAAAACCAAACCAGAGTATACCACTTGCTCCTTTAACTCCAATACCGGCGATTGGAGAACCATTTGAACATGTGCTTTTTGACTGTGTTGGTCCTTTACCTAAGACTAAGAATGGTAATCAGTTTCTGTTAACTATCATGTGTGTGAATACCAGGTTTCCAGAGGCGATTCCTTTGAGGAAAATCACAGCAGCTGTGGTCAGTAAAGCGTTGGTGAAATTCTTTTCCACATTCGGCTTACCTAAGGTAGTGCAAATGGATCAAGGTACAAATTTTCTATCGAAACTGTTTAAACAAGTGCTTGAGTCATTAGCAATTTCTCATAGAGTTTCGAGTGCATATCATCCGCAAAGCCAGGGTGCATTGGAACGTTTCCACCAAACTCTGAAGTCAATGCTGAAGAAATATTGTCATGATACTGATAAAGAATGGGATGAGGGAGTTCCTTTGGTCTTATTTGCTGTTCGAGAGACCATTCAAGAATCTCTCGGTTTTAGTCCAGCCGAACTTGTGTTTGGACACAAGGTTAGAGGTCCATTGAGAGTTCTTAAAGAACAAGTTTTAGCACCTGATTCGAATACAACTCTCAACATATTACATTATGTAAGTAAGTTTCGCGATCGACTTCATGCTGCTTGGTTGCTAGCCCGAGAATGTCTTGCAGATGCTCAGAAAGGTATGAAGAGTACATACGATAAAAACTCAGTGGCGCGATCTTTTCAATCTGGAGAAAAAGTACTTGTGTTGTTACCTGTTCCAGGATCATCGTTATCTGCTCGTTTCTATGGTCCTTATGTTATAGAAAAGAGAATGAGTGAGACCGATTATATGTTGCGTACACCTGATCGGAAACGAAAGACCCGTGTATGTCATCTAAACATGTTGAAAGCTTACCATACTAGGGAGTCGTCAACGGCGAGCGTCACAGGAACGACGGCAGGGCCCGCTGTTTCTTCTGTTGCGATGGCCGTGGATCGGAAGTCATCTCCTGATGGCTCGGAGGTAGACTCGGATGGTGTGGTACTTCGACATGCTTTTCAGCAGGGTGTAAGGTTGGGAAATTCTGAGATTTTACAAGATCTTCATTCGCATGTTAGTCATTTGACTGTGGACCAGAGAATAGATATTGTGAAAGCACTTGCTGATTTTAAGTGCCTGTTTGGTGATGATCCTACACAAACAAACGTTCTGAAACATGATATTGATGTGAACGGAGCTCGTCCAATTAAGCAACATGCTTACCGAGTGAATTCCATAAAAAGGTTGGTCATGGACTAGCCAAATCCAGTTACAGTCCGTGGAGTTCTCCATGTTTACTTGTTCCCAAACCTGATGGGTCAGTTAGATTTTGCACAGACTATCGTAAAGTGAATTCAGTGACTGTACCAGATAGTTATCCGTTACCTAGAATGGAAGATTGTGTCGATAACATCGGTTCTGCACGTTTTGTAACCAAGCTTGATATGCTAAAAGGTTATTGGCAAGTGCCGCTTACCTCAAGAGCTTCAGAAATTTCAGCATTCGTGACTCCAGACAACTTCCTTCAGTATACGTCGATGGCTTTCGGTCTTCGAAATGCTCCCGCAACTTTTCAACGCCTTGTTAATATAGTTGTACATGGTGTGCCAGACTGTAATGCCTATCTTGACGATTTGGTTTTGTATTCCCGAAGTTGGTCAGAACACATCCGTCTGTTAAGAACAGTATTCTAGCGACTCGCTAAGGCAAATTTGACACTTAACTTAGCAAAATGTGCGTTTGGCAAAGCCACCATTACTTACCTAGGTAAGGAGGTTGGTCAAGGTCAAGTGAGACCCATAGAAGCTAAAGTAACTGCGATCGTTGAATTTCCAATTCCTACTACTCGTAGAGAGTTGCGGAGGTTTCTAGGCATGGCAGGTTACTATCGTGGGTTCTGTAAGAATTTCTCGACTGTGGTGAGTCCTCTTACTTCACTGCTTAGCCCAGCTAATGCTTATGAGTGGTCAATTGAGTGTCAACATGCTTTCGATTCAGTTAAAAATTTGATGTGCAATGCTCCTGTCTTAATGGCACCTAACTGTGACCAGCCGTTTAAGTTAGAGGTTGATGCAAGTAATGTGGGTGCTGGGGGTGTTCTTATTCAAGAAGATGCAAATGGTATTGATCATCCTATCAGTTACTATTCTCGCAAGTTTAACAAACATTTAACAAAGTTAATTATGCTACTATCGAGAAAGAAGCTCTTGCTTTGTTGCTTTCGCTACAGCACTTTGAAGTGTATCTCGGTTCTAGTAGTCTTCCGATTGCAGTGTATACAGATCACAATCCACTAGTGTTCCTAACTAGAACGTGTAATCACAACCAACGATTGATGCGTTGGGCTCTTGTTGTCCAGAACTACAACCTAGAAATCCGACACAAGAAGGGATCAGAGAATGTGTTGGCCGACGCTCTGTCGAGAGTTTAATTTTTTTGGGTAGAGATTTGTTCACAAAAGCGAGTTTGTTCTTAAGTGTGGGAGTGTTACGTTCGTAGATATTTCTTTTTGCTTGCGCGCTCTCTCTCTCTCTCTCTCTATCAATTTCTTAGGTCATCCCTCTCCGCTTGCTGATTGGCCCAGGAAACTGTCAATCATCATCAAGGGATGTGACGTGGATCTATCCGCTGTTTGAGATGTCCTCACTACCAGTTTAAAAGACGCTGGAAACAGACGGAAGACAGTCCCGTTTTGATTTCTGGTCCTTTTGCTGCCATTGTGATTTTTGTTTTCATTTGGGACTCGTTTGATTTGTTAATTTGCTTATGCTAGTTGTGTTTCTTAAGTTTGTTTTGTTACTTTGTTTGATTACTTTGGGATGACATTTTGATTTCGACTTGTGTAGAGCTGGTGCTCTTTTGTTACCCGTTGCTCCAAGGACTGGGGGGGGTAGGGAAGATGTCGTACGACTTCCATTGTACAAACATGTAGACTAACCTTTGTATAGACACACCAGGTAAGAGGTGAACGCCACCTTTTGTATGTTTTGTTTTTGTGAGCTAGAGTAGGGAAGAACACGGTGCTCGGAGCTGAAGAGACAATTCTTTTCTTTCCTTTTCTTTAGCTAGGTAAGAGGGTTGAATTTAGTTAGAATTGTTTTCTTTTTGTTTCTTTCTTTATTTTGGCGTCACCATAGTCCCCTTTTCCTTAAGGTAAATTGTTGCTTATTTTCTTTGATTTTATTTATTACTTATTCTTGTTGTTTTTGTTTATACCATTGTTTACATTGCAGGGAGCTGTTGGCCTCCTTATTGTTTTTATTTTACTTTATGATTCATTTGCTGTTCCTTATATTTTTTCTTTTTTTTTGTATAATAAATATAATTATTTTCATTGGCAGTTTGGTTTCGCTCATCGTTTCTTGACACACACAACCATTTCCACAGTTTTACAAGGTTTTCTTTAATGTTGCTCCTCTAGCCACTTAGATTAGATTGGAGGAGTCGTAACACAGCCATTACAGGAATACATTTTATTTTAAAATATATTAAAAAAGAAAATAAAGGCAAAACAAACTGTATTCTTCAGTGTTACATGATCCTTCAGAAATCATTGTAATATGTTGATGTTATGTTATGTTATTGTAACGATACCAGGGAACAATCTGGTACCTGCTAAGAGGCGTCTACGTTAAACTCTCCCGTGTGTATTTGTGTGAGCACTCTGTAAAGAGCGTCAAAGGTTTCTTTTTGCAGGGTTGAGCATTGTAGCCAAACACATACATGTTTGCTGAGCACATGAATGCAATGGCCATTCAGATATGTTTAAGTTAGTCAGAACCTGCTCAATACTTATCATTATTTGATATTAGCTGCTTCTACTCTAATATAAAAGGATTTTTTTACCACAAAAATGAATAAATAAATCAAATGGAAGACAAGAAACAAAAAGAAAAGCAACTTGAACTGAACAGTCTGAGCATGGATGAGGGGACATATGTTTCTTTGCCTGTCATGATCTGACCTTTGATGCTCCCTCTGAGGTTAATGCCCAATCTGGGCATCAATCTAAAATGAAAGCCCAATGGGGCGACAGCATTTCAGTTTCTGCTTGATAAATCAGGTCATGCTCCATTCAGGATGGACAACTGAACTCTGAAAAACAACCATCTACAAATGGACAAAGCCATGTTTACTGCAGACGTCTCCTTTTGAAACCAAAGGATGCAACTCAACAGCTGTAAATGTGAATGAGGATGAACACAATTTGGGCCTCATTCATGAAACATCAACCAATTTATGTGTGAATCGCACATAATACCATTTCTTCATAATTTGTCCCTTTGAATTCAATGCATGTACTGTATTTATCAACAAATTACACAGAAATTCGTTCTGCTTTTGAATAAGGCCAAATGTGCCTGATGCAATGGCCTTGATTCTATATGCACGGCGAGCTCCGAGCTAAGCGGAGTTAACAAATCCCTTGGTAAACCAGTGATCCGTTTATTATTTCCGTTATCTCCATTTGAACAAAAAGCAAACAACAAAAAGAAACCAAACTGACATTGTCTCCTACATTCCCACAATCCAAAAGTGCCACAATGGACTCTAAATTGAATTAAGCCCCGACACAATTCAAGTCACTCTCGCCAAGGTTAAAGAACTGAGTGCAGTATAAATAAATTGCCACCCTAAAATAGTTTGCCAAAAATAAGTGAGCAATAGGCTGTAAAAGACAATTAGCAATTGCTTACTTGTAACAGGGTGTACGGTGGTGCATTTAAATAAATAACACACTTTTGTGCTGCAAATGCATTTCTCTTCTGTAGATGAATGAATTTGCCACATGCTTTTCCTGTAATTAAGTGAAAACCACAAATCAATTGAACTTTTTGTAAAATGTTTTAAAATTAGTACAAAACTATAATTCCAACAAATGGCAATTGCTTTTCTGAATATGTAAAACGGGGGCTAGTACATTAGGGTTAGCACCATAATGGCTGAATATGGGTTCAAAAAGCACATAATTAAATAAAAAGCATGGAGAACCGGGGCTAGTCGTCACACAGGTGGTCAGCCTAATGTCCTCATCCCCATTTTACATGTTCAAAACATCAATTGCCATTGCAATTATAGCCTTGTATTTCGGTTGTATTTCTGTTTGGCAAAACAACAGTTTAATATATATTTGCATGTTGCCTATTTTTTCTGTTTAATGAATTGTGTTTCATTTCATCTTACTGTTTAAATTGGCTAAAAGCCTATAATAGGCTATTCTACGGCAGGTTTCCTCATGTAGTGTGACAACATGCCCAAATAACACAATGGTGTGTTCAATGAACTATGTGCTTTCCTGCACAATAATGGTGGAAATATTCTAAATAAAAATACAAAAAAGTGTGACTTACCACTGATACTGCCTGACTCATTGTTTTGGCCATTACAAAATAAAAATAAAAAGGGGGGTGGGGGGGGGGGGGGGGGGTAAGGAAAAAAGTTAGTTTTTTTCTTAGAGAAGATTCTACGAACTCTTTGATTTATTGAAAACAACACGCCAAAGCCAAGGCTGCGGGGAAACAACACAAGCGTCTCTATTCAAGCTGGCAGAGTTCCAGACCTTTTAAAGTGGTCCAATGCGAACTGAAAAAAAGTAGGAAAAGAAAAAAAAGCATCTTTATGGCCCACAAGGCTTTCATGCTACCCTCCATCCATCATATGATGGGAAAACGTCCAGACGATTTCATCACGGCCTTCTGAACATTTAAATGGTCCTGAGAAAGTTGGGTTGTAATGCAGCTTTCCAACTCAAACCTTGAGTGATTCGTCTGCAGAAGTTTGGGAAAATGTAAGAATGAACATTCAAAGTAAGAGAGTGTTGGCATGATCCGGACCCTCTACTTTTAAAAAGTACTTAGATAAGCACAAAACTTCTTTATAAACCTACGAGTAGGCAGATGAGGAGAAGGCCAAACATTCTGAACTGAGAAAAAGGTTTGTTCGTTTTAATTTATTGCCTGTGTGTATCATTCCACCATAGAAAGAGTCAATCTCAGAGACCTTGACTTGAGGTTAGGAAAAATATTTCAGGGTTTTTGTTTGTTGCACTCAATAGATTTTCTATTTCAAGATGAATTGCAATGTTAGTGAGTCACATCACCTGAAATCAATTGCAAGGTCCCGCAATGACAATGCAGACATGGCTGAAGTGAGAGAACCATTGAGAACGATTTAGAAAAAAGTGAGACCAATGAACTTTGATTCCTTTAAAAACATCTACAGTGTAGCCAGTGAATACTGATTCTTGAGCGGATGACTCTTATGATCTGGTTCTTTTAAGTGAATCAAAAAAATACAGTGTAACTAGTGAAGCTAATAACTCTTACGAAACAATCCGTTTTAGAGAACCAAAAACATAAAGCTCAACCAGTGAAGTCCGATTCTCGAGGGAATGTTATTTTAAGTACATCAAAAATATACCAAGAGATCAAAACACGATTCTTCTGAGCTGGATCCTTTTAGTGAAAGTTAATTTCGTCATGTGTCTCATTTTGTGTTCTTTGCTTTATATTTACTATTGCAATAATCCGCAATTCTACAAATTTATTCAAATATTTATTTTTCAAACTCATAAGAATAATTAATGGAGCCAGAATCGTTAAGACAAATTATTTCCTCACGATTCCTTATGATCCCTTCATTGTCGGTTCTTCACTGAATCCTCCACCCTACACCCTAGTAACATCTCTCTCTTTCTCTCACATATTTAAACACTGATTATCTCCCTACACACATTCACACATTGTAGCTCTTGTGGGGGTGCATCTCAAAATGTTGGAATTAAACTGAAGTGTGGCTATAAAACCCTCAAGACCAATAAAACAGACACTCTTCACCTTTATACACACATAACTAACAAAGCCCATCATGCAGTTCCCTATAAACGCGCAAGGGCTTTGTGGGGAAGAAGGGATGGATAGGGAGGTGTTTTTAGGGGGCAAGGCCACAATAACCTGCAAAAATGGACAAGGGAGGAGGTCAGGAGCAATCTCACAGAAGGCCAGGAGAGACAGGGCAGTCGAATGATCAGACGCCCATGCACTCACTCTCTCTCTGATACAGCGACAGCATCAGCGACAGCACAGACCCTGTACAAGAAGCTGAGGAGAGTTACGGCAGAATACTAATGCCAACATGTGGACAACGGTCAGGGCTCGACAAGAAGGACTGCCCGACATCTTGAATGCCGCTTGGGACATATGAAAAAACGCATACGAAAGTTTCAGACTCAGTGTGCAAGGACCTTAAGTGAAAATAGGGATAGATTCTATTTACAATCTGTAAAAAATAGCAGTATTTTCTTTGCAATAAGTGTAAATAGTAGTTAGATGCTATTTATACTTATAAATAGTGGCAGATGCTATTTGTACCCGAGTGTTGTTGTACATTAAACGATATGCAATAATAACATAGAGTGTAAATTATTATATTTATTTAAATTATTAAATGGATGGCGCCTTATTGGGACAATAAAGCCCTCCCTACACCTACCCCTAACCAATAAACACTTTATTATAACACACACGTTCGATACTTTATTTCCACTTTTCTGATATTTTCTTGAAATTAAATGCCTTTCTGATCTGATATGTGATGGAAAAAGGTTGTAGAGCGAGTTCGGCAAAAGGCAGATTTGAACTCGGGTCGATTAGAGTCAAAACTTTCCGCCTAGCACCTTAGCCTATTGGTTACACTATTGCTACTGTTGACGTTCCAGCGACTTCTGTAATTTTGTCTGGACCAACCAGACGTCAATGGGTGGAGTTAATGTAAATAGCCTCTGCCAACAAGGTTGCCTATTTTTTCTTACTTTAAAGGTGCTCTAAGCGATGTCACGCGTTTTTTTAGGCCAAAA
The DNA here is from genome assembly GCA_026230005.1 of Gila orcuttii. Taxonomy (NCBI): domain Eukaryota; kingdom Metazoa; phylum Chordata; class Actinopteri; order Cypriniformes; family Leuciscidae; genus Gila; species Gila orcuttii. The sequence continues at coordinate 4,000,350 of JAPDVR010000010.1, read as the reverse complement.
ATTTTTTTGTCACATGCAGCTAACATCTCCTCACTATCCGCTAGCTGCCTGTCCCCTGAACACACTGTAAAAAAACGCGGTCTCTGCAGACACCCCAGGCTCCAAAAACAGCAACAAAAACAAACTGGGCTAACCCGCACCATGAAACATAACAAACTGTTCCAGCCAATAACCGACAAGAAGGATTTGGAGGCGGGGTTTGGGGGGTTAGTGCGCGGATGAGGAGGAGGGAGGGTCTAGCAAGCCTCCGTTTTGTTTGACAATACTTCGAACGTCAACAAGAAGTGACGTCACCCAACATCGCTTAGAGCACCTTTAAATATCCAAGCGCAAGAAGATGTGAAAAAGAAATAAATTCGGTACTTGTGCGCTGTGTGAAGTTTTGTGTGTGCAACACACATCCGAAGGACGGCCAGAAAGCCAAACAACAGTTATTTTTCCAGAATCATGAAAAAACATTGATCTTGTACAACCTAAATGTTATAGAATATAAAAGGCATTATGACATTATCAAACATGCATTTTTGCTCTTACCTTGTTTAGATTGCTGGCTGTGATGATCCACACACACTGGGAGTTGCTCTCGTACTGAATGGGGAAGTTCGGTGAGGTGAAAGTCCCTGACGGACCTTGAAGATTTGATCCACAAGTTTTCACTGTATAAAGGAAAAGAGAGAAAACAGTGAGAAAAACAATCAGGAATCTGCCGTTTCCCTTCAAAAGCATGTGAAAGTGAAAGTCAGCTAATTGGTTTGAGCAGTGGTCAGCCGCCACTTAATGTTTTCTACTATTGATTTGATAATTAGAAGGAAAAAAAAAACTGCGACCCTGCCATCTCGAGGGATTGAGTTTCACTTAGCGCTCAAAATGTTTTTGCGGGATTTGCATGGCTCATATTGGAATATAAGCCACAAGCCTCCACCAGCCATCCATGACCGTCTTAATTTGTCAACGATTAGCAATCCAATCAAATCCTCAGATGACTAACTTCATGCCGGCTAAACGAGTTAATTCGAAGCAGGCTTAGCCAAACACACTTGGGTCTGATTCGTCATCTTAATATAGAAATGTCAGTTATAATTTGCTAAGTAGACACGCTCTGGTGTTTCTCTCCCAAAGCCAGTGACAGTCATATCTTAAAAATTGACAACTACGGGTTTACGCCTTCTCAAATCCAGCCTCTTGTATTTTTGGCGCATTTATCATGGTTGATGTCAAAGTGACAGGGCTTTGATGAAAAGACAAGGAGGCATTATCTCCAACGGCAGCAGGTTTCACTATCAGCTCCTGACATCTTGATTGCTTTTGAAAATGAATAACTCATTATCTCAGGCAAGCACTGGGAACCATGAGGCTCCTTCAGGCCCAAAAGCGTACTTTTCCCTCTGAAAGTCATGCTCTCGTCAAGGGGCTCCTAATTAGAGAAGTATCCTGTGACAAGCCCTCTCCAGTCTGGCATCCGGAATAAACTTTAGCTTGCAATGATGAGGTGTATGTGTGAATCAACAGTCATAAGGGAGGAATAGCCTATACTGTACCAATAAACCTATGTGCTGCCAGTGAGAGCAGAGGGGAGTGTGTTTGTGTTTATTAAAGGGCTCCTATTGTGCTTTTTCACATTTTCAACTTTACTTAGTGTGTAATGTTGCTGTTTGAGCATGAAAAAGTTCTGAAAAGTTACGAAACACAAAGTTCCTCCAGCAGGAGTTATTCTCTATATCAGTGTCAGTGTTTCTGAACTCCCTGAAACGCCTGCATTGTAGTCTTGAGTTTCTACCGGGAACAAACACGTCACAATATTCCTCGTTTAAATAATTCATACGCAGAATAAAGGGGCGGGGCCTGGTTGAGTTAGTTAGTAGTGTGTTGAAACTGCCGGTTATGGTAAGGGGCGGGACATTTCCCAAACACACTCAAAGCGCTTCACCAATCACAACACACTGATCCAGCCGACCAATCAGAGCACAGTGTGCTTTTCAGAAGGAGGGGCTTCATAGAGAGGAGCTGCAACAATGGAGAATATGGGAAAAATAATGTGTTTTTAGACATTCAATCATGAAAACCCAGATTTCACTTTGGACAACGAGTGGTCCATCAAGTACCAAAAGTGTTCATCATACAAAATTGAATCTCAATGGCTTCATGCTCTCGACAGCCAATAATTCACGGCACTAAAAACATTGTGGTTGGCACAAATCATATTTAACCCTGCTGAAAGTGATCTCTTATTTAATGTAGTCTGAGTCACATTCTCTCATATATTTTCTCTGCCCAACTAAAAAAGAATATGTGGTTAAAAAACAACAAAATAATAACGTTCCCCCCCCACACTCTTTTCCTAGAACAAACAATTGTCTACTAAATAATTTTTTTAACAAACAGCATGTATTTTTTCAGCATATTAAATAAACTTATTATATTACATTTTGCTGTTAAAAACTATGACTGTCAACAGCATGACATAATTGTGCTAAGTTTGGTTCATTATTTAACATTGTTTTTCCCTGCTGTCAATGACCCCTCTCAGAAAACACGACCCACCAGTTGCAAAGTACTGTAACGATGTTAAGAAAAGAAGTTTGTTCTAGCAAAGCTTTACAATTATCTCTAATTTCGCTTAATAACAAATTCACCTGGTTAATCACTATATACCTTTCAAAATCCCCAAAATGAAAGAGAGTGGGAGGATTGTCAGGTGTCGGGTCCACTAAATCGATAAACTGAAATTTATGATTAACTCAGCATACCCCTGGGGTGTCAAAACAATATACTGTATATATATGGATCTAGGCAATTTTCTGCATGATTTCATTTTGCATCTTCTCAATTAGTTTGTGCAGCCTGTAGCTGCAGGAACAAACAGGCACCCAAGTGACATGAATGTAGTGATTTAGTCGAGAGCTAAAGGTTAGAGACCTGCTGAGAGTCAATCGTCACACGTGTGTGTGTGTGTGTGTGTGTGTGTGTGTGTGTGTGTGTGTGTGTGAGATAAATATGGAGGAGTGGACACCTGCAGAAACACACTTCTCATCCATACTGAGTGTGTTCTGGAGTGGATGAGATTGAGGGGGATGGTGGTTTTGGTAAGTCTGCGCAGTCGGTGGTCATGTTCTCTCTACACACGGACCCCCGATGACGACGGCAGCTGTCCAGAAAACTGCAGGCACTCCTTAACACAAATCTGACACAGCTAGCAACTTGAGCCTTACAGGATGATTTCTGTCCCTGGCTACAAGTTATTTGTTGCAACACATTTACTCTTTCTCTCTTACAGCAGAGAGCACGATTTTTGTTTAATATTTAATTTATGTAGCGTTAATTTTAGTCTATTTTACTATGATATAAATTGCATCTACTTTAATCTACAAAAACATTTTGTTTAACAATAAATGTGTAAAATGTAACAAGGCCATTAAAATAACATTTAAGCGATTTTGACCATCTTGTGAGATTTTAGATTTTAACTGAACATGTACAAGATTTAAAGTTCCCCTGTGGTAAAAATCAAGTTTTTAATGTTGTTTATTTGTCTATGTGGAGTTTTTAATATGCTTTAAGACAAACCATGTGTAAATTCATAAGTCAACACTATTCCTGAGTATTTTCTCCTTAAAACTGCAGTGAACCAAAGACAGTCTCAAAAACATGGTTTGAAATCACTGGTGTTTCTGACGTCACAAACTACCTTGTAACCAATCAGATCAACGAGTGATCGTCAACGAGTGGATCTCTGCGCTGAGTGAGTGGAGGCGGGGCTCATTTGCATATTCATAGAACCGCAAATACTAAATGGGTGTAGAGTTACATTCAAGCTATTTTAAGGCATGAAGAAATTCTTTTTCAAGAAAAAAAGTTTAAATATGTCATTTTGGTGGTTAAAGATGAGTTTTAAGGGATAAAATGATTGACTACAGGGGGACTTTTACAACATAAAACAAAATGTATCCTTGTTTTATTATACATTTTTACATTAAACATAGCAGATCTCTTCTTGTCACATGTCTTATAGATTGCACAAACTAACTGAGAACATGCTACATGAAATCAATACAGAAATTATATATAAAATTATAAACAATATATAATGTATATTTCAGAGAGAGAGAGAGAGAGAGAGAGAGAGAGAGATAGATTAATGAAATGTAATGAAATTAATACTTATATACAGCAAGGATACATTAAATTGATTAAAAGGGACAGTGACAGGAAAGAGAAGTTACAAAATTTAATTTTCTATGTTTCAAATGATTCTGATGTATCACATGCATCACAAAAATGTATCACAGTTTCCACAAAAATATTAAGCAGCTCAACTGTATTGAATATTGATAATAACACGATATGTCATTGCTGATTAAAATTCAGCTTTGCTATCACAGGAATAAATTACATTTTAAAATATATCAAAACAGAAAACAGTTTACTGTATTTTTAATCAAATAAATGCAGCTTTGGGGGCTTCAAAGCCATTAAAAAAATCTTACAGACAGCCAACATCTAAACAGTTTGCACCACACTGCATTTTTTTCCCTCTTCTTCTCTAGCATCAAAGATCTCATCAACACACATGTTGAGTGGTTTGAGTCTTCTTGTTCTTTTTAAAGGCAGTTCACACGTCTACTATTTGTTTTACCCTATGTGTGTGTCTCTCTCTCTCTCCATATCATGCTATCTCACTAATAATGTCTCTCTTTTTCTTTTCTTCCCACCTTCCCAATTTTCTGTGATACTAAGAGCTACTGACGCAGTGTACACAGCTGTTGTCCATCCCAGCTGTTATTCTTGTCCCTGCGTCTCAGTGTTGCTGGACTGTTCTTACACACCGGCGACAACGACTTATGGACAAGCTGGCGATTTAAGAGCTCAGGGAAGTGGTCCAGAAACCTACATCAGTTCTCACGATGACGTACATCTGCGCATGCTTGTTCCTTCCCTGACAGCTCAATTACGGCCTGCTAAATGAACGGCCTTGGCTCGGTTCTCTCGCCTGTAGCAAAGCAGCCACAGAGAAATTATCTATAAAATTAAAGGGCAGGATGAGCAAACAATTCATTACTTGGCCAACGATAACCTGTCACTTTTTATCCCACCTTCACAAAACAACGACTAGAACGCAAGACTGACATTTGTTTACAAGGGAAGCCAAAGGTAAAAAAGGAAGAAAAACAAAAGGATACAGATTCATATCTGAATTTCCACAGTACACGCTGTATAGAAAGGTGAATTTAAGCAATACCACACACACCATTGCGCAATTCTCTTTTTTTTTATGAAAAATAAGTAGTTCATATTGGCTAACTAACATTTTAGATACAATATTGCAGTTACTCTGTCTACAGGTCCTTCTCAAAAAATTAGCATATTGTGATAAAGTTAATTATTTTCCATAATGTAATGATAAAAATTAAATTTTCATATATTTTAGATTCATTGCACACCAACTGAAATATTTCAGGTCTTTCATTGTTTTGATACTGATGATTTTGGCATACAGCTCATGAAAACCCAAAATTCCTATCTCAAAAAATTAGCATATCATGAAAAGGTTCTCTAAACGAGCTATTAACCTAATCATCTGAATCAACTAATTAACTCTAAACACCTGCAAAAGATTCCTGAGGCTTTTAAAAACTCCCAGCCTGTTTCATTACTCAAAACCGCAATCATGGGTAAGACTGCCGACCTGACTACTGTCCAGAAGGCCATCATTGACACCCTCAAGCAAGAGGGTAAGACACAGAAAGAAATTTCTGAACAAATAGGCTGTTCCCAGAGTGCTGTATCAAGGCACCTCAGTGGGAAGTCTGTGGGAAGGAAAAAGTGTGGCAAAAAACGCTGCACAACGAGAAGAGGTGACCGGACCCTGAGGAAGATTGTGGAGAAGGACCGATTCCAGACCTTGGGGGACCTGTGGAAGCAGTGGACTGAGTCTGGAGTAGAAACATCCAGAGCCACCGTGCACAGGCGTGTGCAGGAAATGGTTTACAGGTGCCGCATTCCCCAGGTCAAGCCACTTTTGAACCAGAAACAGCGGCAGAAGCGCCTGACCTGGGCTACAGAGAAGCAGCACTGGAGTACCCACAGTCAGTGATGGTCTGGGGTGCCATGTCAGCTGCTGGTGTTGGTCCACTGTGTTTTATCAAGGGCAGGGTCAATGCAGCTAGCTATCAGGAGATTTTGGAGCACTTCATGCTTCCATCTGCTGAAAAGCTTTATGGAGATGAAGATTTCATTTTTCAGCACGACCTGGCACCTGCTCACAGTGCCAAAACCACTGGTAAATGGTTTACTGACCATGGTATTACTGTGCTCAATTGGCCTGCCAACTCTCCTGACCTGAACCCCATAGAGAATCTGTGGGATATTGTGAAGAGAAAGTTGAGAGACGCAAGACCCAACCCTCTGGATGAGCTTAAGGCCGCTATCGAAGCATCCTGGGCCTCCATAACACCTCAGCAGTGCCACAGGCTGATTGCCTCCATGCCACGCCGCAATTTATTTCTGTGTCTTACCCTCTTGCTTGAGGGTGTCAATGATGGCCTTCTGGACAGCAGTCAGGTCGGCAGTCTTACCCATGATTGCGGTTTTGAGTAATGAAACAGGCTGGGAGTTTTTAAAAGCCTCAGGAATCTTTTGCAGGTGTTTAGAGTTAATTAGTTGATTCAGATGATTAGGTTAATAGCTCGTTTAGAGAACCTTTTCATGATATACTAATTTTTTGAGAAAGGAATTTTGGGTTTTCATGAGCTGTATGCCAAAATCATCAGTATTAAAACAATAAAAGACATGAAATATTTCAGTTGGTGTGCAATGAATCTAAAATATATGAAAGTTTAATTTTTATCATTACATTATGGAAAATAATTAACTTTATCACAATATGCAAATTTTTTGAGAAGGACCTGTATTTGTGGTCCGCCAACAAAGATTGACATCTTTACTATCCCATGAGGCCACGGGAGAGGATTTGTTAATGTCAGAGATGCTGGTAGGTCACATAACAATGACAACATTACGCATGTTGTATTCATTCATACTATACGCATTCATACAGCTGCAAAGTAATTAATTATTTGAAAAAAACCTACTTAAATGTAGGCAATTTTTGACGCAGACAATTCTGCTCCTGTTAATAAATTAATGGGTTAAATGAATGTCTCAGCGATTAATTTATAAAGAAAAGCCACTTGTCGCCACCTACTGGCATAACTATGTAACCTGTGGAAAGAGTCACGATCCACACCGCTGTTGAATCCTACAGTATGTCGCAAATTCAAGGACCGGCTAAACTGTTGTATAAAGTTTTACACAGTTAATTTAAAATTAATTTGACCTTTTTTTGTTTCCTCTTTGGTTTAAAAGTACATTAGACTGACTGCCTGCATTGATTCTTACATTATCGGATCATTTAATCAAGAACATTGCCGGTGCTTTCCAACAGGGGTTTGGCATTCGGATAAGCTTTTAGTTCTAAGTATCAAGATAACTGCCTATATCCCCCAAATAAAATATCCTCCTTAATGCATCCCTTGTATATTCACCCCTATTTGCGGTTTTACACTTCATGACACTGAAGCCGACCTCTACAGGGAAAATGGGCCAAGTCAGCGGCAAGCATAAAGATTAGGAGACTCCAAGACATTGGAACAGGCTGAGCAAAAAACAATTGCCACCCAGAATGATCAATTACATCATTAAACCTCGAACACGGTTCCACACCTTTATTTTCCTGCATTCCGCGGCCTTAAAGCCACAACACATCCAAACACGCATTAATAGTCCATCTTAGAAACAACATCACCTATTTTAAAGCTACTCGTCCTTCTACATCAAGACCAATTGCCTTCTCTTATTGCAAAAGTCAAAGATTACTAAACATCATTCGCAAGCAATTGACTTAGCAAGGGTCACCTGTGCCCAGTAAATTCTCTGTCTTTTTCTATTCGCTATAATAAACAAGCACAAAAATGAACTGCTTAGAAAAATTCGATCACTAGTAATTTCGCTAGCTAGCCACTTGGGGTCGCACTGTCTGGGTTCTGCTCATGGAGGTCTATACAACCTGCAGAGTATTTTAGCATTCACTTTCATATCAATGGCAGTTGCTTGGCTAGTGCAGATCTTTCTGGCAGAGCTTTTTGCTCATAGGTACTATCTGTTCCAGACAGAAGATTTTGAGCCAATAGCTTGAGCCACAAATCCTAATGTGCCTGCTCTGAAACTGAAGAAAAATGGCACCACAAGAACATGCAAACCCTTTCATTAGCGGCTTTCCACCGCTGTGACAGTGAACAATACAAACCCATGCCACATGTTTTAAGAGCAATTGGTCACTGGGAAAAAAAAGCTACAGTAATATAATTAAATACATAGGCGGGGGACATAGTAAAGTCACCATATGACAACTTAATATCGCCCTTATTATACAGTTTATGCTTTCATTTAAAGACATGGAACGTAAACTAAAGAATTATGTCAATAAAAGTCATTTATGAATGCTGTGGTTTAAAATAATTATAATTTTACATGCAGAGTAATTCTGTAGCTCAACAAAACCACTGTACTGATGAAAACAATGCAGGCAAATACATGATAATATTCATAAAAGGAAATTATGTAAATCACACTGCATGGAAACACATCGTTTTTTGCTAATAGCGCCACAGTTTTACAACGTTCCCACCCCTGTGCGACTGGGATTTTAGTCACTTCTGCTGTTAAAAGACCATGCAAGCTGCTAACTAACAGACAGGAGACTACAATGATAGCAAGATTCTCTTGTTTTAAATAAACACTAAACACAGAGACGAGAATCAACTTAAATATAGCTAAATTAATTAATGACTGTTGAGCTTGCTTAATTAATGACAAGTATTTAAAATAAGCAAGTAATATAAAATAAAAAAGCGAAACATCCCATAATCTCTAAATGCTGATGAAAGTGTCACTCTTTCATTTTGAGCTATGATTAAAGTGTCCTCCGGTATGATGGAGACAGTCCAATTCCTGTTTGTTTGCCCGGGGCAGCCGACTGACACTTAAAGCCATTAGGGCTGTGAAAAGCTAGAAGTCACTGCCGGCATGCAAATTCTGCTATGAATTTTAGCAGTTGCCATGGCAATACTATCAGATCCAGTGTAAAAAAAAAAAGTTGATTAGTAAGCTTGTCACTATACAACTGCAAACACTCCTGAAATTAATTAATATTACTCCTTCTAACCTACATCTTCTAGCTATAATTAATCCTACTAAGTATTCAGACCAAACGTCTCTTCTCGATGGCTGACCCAAATTCATAATGCTGAAATAAGAGAAGGCTTGACAACCTATAAAGACTGTGCAGGTTTAATCTTAAAGGGATAGTTCAACCAAAAATCATTTACTCAACCTCTTTTCAAACTGGTATGATTATCCCGTACGGCGTATAGGCCTCACCCTTTGAATACAGTATACAGATGTTCAGTTTCTGACGTACTCCTCATACGTGAGTCTGCTGACAACAGGACAAATGGAAGAGAAAGGAAATTTCCTTTGATGTGTCCTGTTTAAACTGCTCGTTTGCATCGCTGTACAGACTTCTGAAGCGTCAATAACAAGTGTATGGTTTATTTTTAATGTCATCTTGGCATTATTTAATTACATTAATGACATTATATGGTTGTTTGGAGCATTTGACTGCAGATTGTTTCGTAAATGAGGCCCAGTGCAAACAAAAATTTGCAAATAAACTTTTATTGAAAGATGAAGTAGCCAACACTGTAAACCCTAACGCTCAAAATAATTGATTGGTTTGAGTAGGGTAAACTTAAATTAAACAAATTATTTCAATCAAATGAACTTTTATGAGTATTTAGAACTTTCTTTTTCTTTTGAGTTCGCACAACTGATATATTTTAAGTAATCTGAACTGTTTAATTGTTTTGAGTTTTATGAACTTGTTTCTTTTAATTTTGACAAACTTAAATTTAACTGAAACCCGGCTGGGATTTCTATTTCCCAGCATGCTTTGCCATGACACTCGAAAGGGAGATAAAATGCTAAAATGAAGTACTATATAACGTATTTTGTGCATAATTAATGTTAACATGTAGATTTAGTAGCATTTAATGTTTTTCTATACTAATTTAGAAGACTTTCTAGCCAAGTTTACACTACTAAAAATATTTAAGTTGAGATTACACGATCATTTTAAGTTAAATGTATGTATTAGCTTAGTCAAATATCTCAAGTAAAGAGCGATTAAAATGTCAGTTTACCAAATAAAAATCTGCCAGTTCTGCTTAATTAAACTTTGAATTTCTTAACTTAATTTTTTTTTCCGTTTTGCCAACTTATTCGGGGTCACAGTGAGCTCTATTAGATCTGAAACCAGCTGCATCACAAACTGTAAGTAAACAACATCACAAACAGTTTTTATAGATAATGTTTTCAAAACACTAGTGAGTGTGCATTGATACGTTCCCCCCACACAATGACGTAGGCCCATCAGAACAGTGGCCATTTACTGACAATCCATAAAGCAGCTGAAGCCTGAAAATAATATTTTTTCCCGCATATATACATTTTTTGTCCAAAAACCTCAAAGAACACATTAAAGTAATAAAATATCCCTGTCATGACCCCTTTACTCTGGAGAACTTTGAGTTCACTAGAGTTCGTTTTAATAGAATCAAACCTGCCAAGTGTGAACACACCCATAACATTAATCTGATTTAGACTTATTGAATTTGAACAGAAACATATACAGATGTTCAGTGTGGTTCCCAAGTGACAGACTCACCTCTACAGGCAGGTCTATGATCAGTCCATGCCGCGAACACCTCCGCCACTCTCTGACACGTGATGCTCTTGGAGCCCTGAAGAACGTGATCTTCATCACAGGTGAACTGGGCTGTCGAACCAATACTGTGGGGACCCATATGAACACAATGACAAACAAATCAGATCCAACACAAATCCATTAGCATGACTCAATGATCAGGGTGAAAGATGCACATGAAAGTAAGGCCGTGAGAGCTTAAAGTTGGGTTATATATAATGTTGTGTACCACGGTAGCAGTCATTCAGCCAAGAAGGCACGGAAAAATACTGTGCATCTTTCGACAAAAAATTACATTACAAATGAAATATGCCGTATACTCTCAGCTCTATCCAAGCACACAACATACAAACGCAAAGTTAGAGAGGAAAGTAGTGCAACATGCACAAGAGAGGGATAAATAAATGAAAACATATCAATAGAGCGTCTTATCCTTGCAATCAATACGGTGGTGCACCTTGATACTCCATAAAACGTCTCGGTTACGGATGTAACCCTCGTTCCCTGAGTAGGGAACGGAGACGTTACGTCGAGTGACGGAGAATGGGGGTTTCGCCTAGAAAGCCTATCGACTTCGAGTATTACAAAACGAGCCTATGGCAATGAAATGCCATGGGTCTGCGGAATTTGCATAGCGTATCTCCGCCCCACCGCGTGGGTATAAAAGGAGGAACGCCGGCAAAGGCAGATCATGTCTTCGCTGAGGAGCCGAGACTGAACTCAGGCGTCTACCCAGCGGTACAGCGGAAGTGGCAGGGAGACGTAACGTCTCCGTTCCCTACTCAGGGAACGAGGGTTACATCCGTAACCGAGACGTTCCCTTTCGTAGTCACTCCGAGTTACGTCGAGTGACGGAGAATGGGGGTCCCCGTGTAATCACGCCACCTTCACAGCTGTCTTCCAGTGCCCTGCGAAAGTCTGATCCCCCTGTCGTGATACTGGCACGGACGAAGGAGTCCTACTTAACACAGGAATACCAAGGTACACTGGGGAGCATATCTCAGAGGAGATATGCCGCAGCATGCCTACCCGTAGGGAGGACTTAGAAATACACATATGGCCGGAAGGCTTCATATGGAGGAACACTGGAGTAACCAGCCCGTGGGGTGGCAACTTTCAACTCCAGGGGTGGCAAGGTGGCTTGCCGAGGGAAAGACACATGCTCAAAGAGGCTTACAGTGGACATACACATGTGGGGGTTACTCAGGGGAGGAACCATGCACACGGAGGCACCTAGCCGACGCACAGGCAATAGACACTGGCGCCAGCGTCAACAGTGCTGGAGGAACTCAGGGCTTCAGAAGGGAAGGCTCACCTGAGGAGAATAACCGCACGTATCCAGTCCGTGGAGTGGAATGGCGAGCAAGCGAAGACACCTGAGCGGGTCCTGAACTAGCTGGTTGAAGCGAGTACATGGGAGGACACTGGCTCCACTCGGAGATTATAGAATCTGGCGAATGTGTTAGGTGTCGCCCAGCCTGCAGCTCTACAGATGTCTGCCAGCGAGGCGCCATGCGCTAGAGCCCAAGAGGAAGCCACACTCCGGGTGGAGTGGGCTGTCACACCAAGGGGGCACGGTCGGCCTTGCTGTTGGTAAGCCAAAGCAATGGCGTCCACTATCCAGTGAGACAACCTCTGCTTTGAGAGAGCCTTTCCCTTCAGTCTCCCACCATAACAGACAAAGAGCTGGTCTGAGGTCCTGAAACACCGCGTCCTGTCTACGTAAGCGCGGAGAGCGCGTACTGGACAGAGCAGTGCCAAGGCTGGGTCTGCCTCCTCCAGGGGCAGCGCTTGCAGGTTCACCACCTGGTCCCGGAAGGGAGTGGTAGGAACCTTGGGCACATATCCAGGCCGGGGTCTCAGGATCACGTGAGAGTAAGCCGGCCCGAATTCCAGGCACGCTTCGTCAACGGAGAATGTGTGCAGGTCCCCTACCCTCTTAATGGAGGCCAGTGCAACCAGGAGCGCTGTCTTCATAGACAGGAACTTAAGCTCCACTGATTGTAGAGGCTCGAAGGGAGCCCTCTGCAGGGCATTCAACACCACTGAGAGGTCCCAAGAGGGAACGAGAGGAGGACGAGGAGGTTCAGTCTCCTCGCCCCTCTCAGGAACCTGATGATCAGGTCGTGCTTTCCCAGAGACTTACCATCAACTGTTTCGTGAAATGCAGCTATAGCGGCCACATACACCTTCAGGGTGGAGGGAGACAGCCTTCGCTCCAGCCCATCTTGCAGGAAGGAAAGCACGACACTGATCAGGCATCTCCAGGGGTCTTCTCGGCGAGAAGAGCACCAGTTAAAGAAGAGGTTCCACTTCAACGCATAGAGATGTCTCGTGGACGAAGCTCTAGCGGAAGTGATAGTAGCCGCCACCGCAGGTGACAGGGTACTCAAACCTGCCTCGTCCCGTCGAGGAGCCACACGTGGAGTCTCCAAAGATCGGGACGAGGGTGCCAAAGGGGCCCCCGTCTCTGAGAGAGGAGGTCCTCTCTCAGAGGAATTGGCCAAGGAGGTGCTGTCGCGAGGAGTACTAGTTCGGAGAACCAGGTCCTGGTGGGCCAGTACGGCGCAACCAGAGTGACCTGCTCCTCGTCCTCCTTGATCTTGCACAGAGTTCGTGCGAGAAGGCTCACTGGGGGAAACGCATATTTGCGTAGGCCCCGCGGCCAGCTGTGCGCCAGTGCATCCGTGCCGAGAGTACCCTCGGTCAGGGAGTAATACAGGGCGCAATGGGATGAGTCGTGGGAGGCAAACAGGTCTACCTGTGCGTCCCCGAACTGATCCCAGACCAGCTGGACCGACTGGGGATGGAGTCGCCATTCGCCAGGGAAAGGACGGAGCCGAGACAGCTCGTCGGCTGCAAGGTTCCGATCGCCCGGAATGTAGATAGCACGAAGGGACCTCAGGTTCTTCTGACTCCATAAGAGGAGGTGGCGAGCGAGTTGCGACATACGGCGGGAACGTAGACCACCTTGACGGTTGATGTACGCTACTGTTGCGGTATTGCCTGAACGGACTAGCACGTGTTGACCCTTGAGCAGCGTGTGGAAACGGTGCAGGGCAAGGCGTACTGCCAGCAACTCGAGGCAATTGACATGCAGAAGGCGCTGGGGTCCTGTCCAGGAGCCCGCGGCAGCACGTCCGTTGCACATGGCGCCCCAGCCCGTGGAAGAGGCATCTGTGGAGACAACAATATGCCTGGAAACTCGTTCTAGGGGGACTCCGGCCCGTAGAAAACTGAGGTTCCTCCACGGGGTGAAGAACTGACGGCAGGTCGGAGTCACTGGGACTCGGAGCGTGCCGTGATGCCATGCCCACCTCGGGACTCGATCGCGAAGCCACAGCTGAAGCGGTCTCATATGAAGCAATCCGAGCGGCGTTGCCGCGGCTGCAGATGCCATATGCCCCAGGAGCCTCTGAAATAATTTCAGTGGGACCGCACTCTTGCCCTCGAACTGACGAAGACAAGTCAGCAGTGAGTGTGCGCGCTCGCTCGTAAGCTGCGCGGACATGGCGACCGAGTCGATCTCCATACCGAGAAAAGAGATCCTCTGCACGGGGCTGAGTTTGCTCTTCTCCCAGTTGACCCGAAGGCCCAGACGGGCTAGGTGCCGGAGCACAAGGTCTCTGTGTTCGCAAACCTGAGCTCAAGAGTGGGCTAGAATCAGCCAGTCGTCGAGATAATTCAGGATGCGAACCCCGTGTTCGCGTAGGGGAACAAGGGCTGCCTCGACGACCTTAGTAAAGACGCGAGGAGACAGAGCCAACCCGAATGGGAGAACCGCGTACTGATATGCCTGCCCCTCGAAAGCAAACCGGAGAAACGGTCTGTGTCGAGGTAAAAAGGAGACATGAAAGTAGGCGTCCTTCAGGTCTAACGCTGCAAACCAATCCTGCGGCCGCACACACTTGAAAATGCGTTTGGCCGTGAGCATCCTGAACGGCAGCCTGAGAAGGGAGCGGTTCAGGACGCGCAGGTCCAGGATCGGCGTAACCCACCGGTTTTCTTGGGGACGATGAAGTAAGGGCTGAAAAACCCCGACCTCATCTCGGCTGGAGGGACAGTCTCGATTGCACCCGTCGCCAGCAGGGTGGCAACCTCCGCTCGCATGATGGGGGCATTGCCACCGACCATAGTGAAGCGGACTCCCCTGAAGCTGGGAGGAGACCGAGCGAACTGAATCGCATAGCCGCGCCTGATCGCTCGGGCGACCCAGCGGGACAGGTTGGGGAGCTCTAATCAAGCTGCCAGAAACTGAACCAGCGGGGTCATGCGAACGTCAGACGTCCCCCCGGAGGGGCAGCGAGGCGGAGTGACCAGCCCAGGCGAGGGTGGCATAGCGGCCCGGTGCGGGGGCGTGGTCAGACTTCGCGCCCTGACAGAGGAGACCAGGGAAGGACCAGCGTTCCACGGGGGTCTGCTCTGCCAGGGGGCTGGCGACAGAGGGGGACGAGAGCGGTGTGGTCCGAAGACGGCACGCACTGTCGTCTGCGCCCTCTGGAACAGAGGGGGACGGGAGTGGCGAGGCCCGGGGGCGGCGCACACTGCGGTCCGAGAACTCTGTGACAGAGGGGGATGAGAGCAGCGAGGCACGGAGGCGTCGCGTACTGTCACCCGACTCTGTGTGCTCAGTGATGGGAGTATCGGTTCCTTCTAGAGAACAAAAGATTCTCCCCCGGCCCTCCACCGGTGAAAGGACTGGTCCTGCTACCCACTCCTGGAAAGAACCGAGTCCCATCTCTGAGGAGCCCGTCTCAAGAGCGCCGCTTAACCTGGCATGTAGCGGGGGGCGGGGCTGGAGAGGGCTGTGGCGTCCGCCCGCGGCTTCCAGAGCCGGCCCATTAACGGGCGGGAAGGGAGCCGCGGGAGGGCGCCTTCGGCGGTGGGCAGACCGAGGGATCTGAGCGGACGGCAGGGCCGTCGGGACAGAATCAACGTCAGTCTGCACATGGGCGGTTGAGAGCTGTTGGGCAAAGTCCTCAACCGCACCGCCGAAGAGGCAGACCTGAGATATGGGAATGTCGGACAGAATGTCGGCCGCGCGACATCCAGCACATCAGACAGGTTCAGCCACAGAATGGGGAGCATCACCTGACCCAGGGAGCGTACGGCCACTTTCGTCGCTCGGGGAGCGAGGTCAGTGGCGGCACGCAGCTCAGTGAAGAGGCCTGGGTCAGTCCCGCCCTCGTGCAGGACCATGAGCATCTGGGTCAGGTAGACCAGCAGAATGACCATGGCAGCAGGGAGGCGGCTGCCAGTGGCGCTATAGGATCTCGCCACAAGTGTAGACGAAAAACTACAGGCCACGGGCGGGTGCTTAGGATTGCGCCGAGAAGAAGCACTCTGAGGACATATAGCATCGCAACAGAGCGTTCAGCCGGGGGAACCCCAGTGTACCCATGGCAGCAGCCCCATCGAGGGGAGGAAAGGCGGATGAGATCAGCGAGCGGTCCCGAGAAGACCAGGGGGTCTTCTAGGACTTCGAGATCTCATCATGCACGTCCGGGAGGGAAGGTATTGGGGTTTGCCGTGGACGTGTCGGCGGCCTTACCCAAAACCAATCGTCCCAGGAAAGCATGGCCGTCATCTCTGGATCGGACTCAAGCACAGCCGTATGCACACCAGGAGGTGGACGGCTGTGACGAGTGGTCATTTCCAGAGAATCAAACCCACCTAGTGAAGCTGCTACAAACATAGTATCATACTCTGTAGCTTCAAATGAAACACACGGGCCACCAGAAGGTAGACCCGTGGGAATCACCTGTTCACTAGCGGGCACCGTCATTGAGGAGGGGGGGCTGGGGCGTGGACACGGAGTCGGCGCCTTGTTCCAGACCAACACCCTCCAGTCACCCTGGCCACCAGCCGAAGATCGGGTGGTGGATGAGGGGACTCTCACTCTTGCGAGTTCACCGAGTCTCGACCTTAATGACGCGATGGTCATATTCCCACAGAGAGAACATGAGTCATCCACGAGCGCTGCTCTAGTATGATCAAGCCCAAACATACCAGACAACACTCGTGCCCATCAGAGTCCGATACCAAGCTGCCGCAACCATTCTGTTTTTTTTTTTTTTTTTTAAATGCACGGGCGAGCCGTCTTTAAAAAGACGTGCCGCGTGCGAGCTCTTTTTGTGAAAGGAGAGAAACTCCGCGATGTTGAAGCGAGCAGGGAGAAACACACTCACTGGCAGATCACTGCACAGACCAGCAGGCAATGTGAATTCGCTGCAGATCGCCGTCACACCAACACCGGAGAGTGGCTCGTCTCGTAGAGCGAAGTCAGAAATAGCTGTGGAGTGAAGAGATACTCTTGGCTCCGAAGCGAAAACATGATCTGCCTTTGCCGGCGTTCCTCCTTTTATACCCACGCGGTGGGGCGGAGATACGCTATGCAAATTCCGCAGACCCATGGCATTTCATTGCCATAGGCTCGTTTTGTAATACTCGAAGTCGATAGGCTTTCTAGGCGAAACCCCCATTCTCCGTCACTCGACGTAACTCGGAGTGACTACGAAAGGGAACTATAGTTTGAAGCTTTTTCCATTTCTTCAATGCTTCCTTCAATCTGGGGTTGGACAGTGTCGGGCAAACTCCGACACTGACCTTACATGTAGTTTAATTTGAGGAAACCACAAACAGTTGTTGTGTGTAAAAACCTCTGCTTCCAAACATGAAACGCTTCGGGAGGATTCGCTGGGGTTTTCTGCAATCCAAGTTACACAAAAACCTGGAATAACGTCAGTGTCGCAATTTGAATCGGCTAGCCCTAATTAGTGTCTCCATTCACACATTGTCAGCTTCCCTGTGGAGCTGGTATTAGCTTGACATTGGGAAAGTCTTGCAAGGGTCTGGACTGGAGAACATGATTTATATGCTCTGGGAGTGCTAAACAGAGGACACTACTGTAAGATATTCAGATGCTATAATATTAATGACAGGCCTCAGTGTAGAAGCGCTGTATCCATAGTACTGTTTTCTTCTCTCCTTGGAAAATTGTATATGTAAGGGCTGACTGTGCATTATCCCAGTTATTACACAACTACTCATCCAATAAACAAATATGTGGACATGAAAAATTTATTTGAGTTGAAATGATTTTATCTGTATATAACATTAAGGCCATTACAATGTATAACAAATATGCAAAGCAACAAGACGGACACTGCAGAAATATTACAGTAATGGATTACCATGTAAGATGGCGAATATTAAGGCCCCGATATACTCACCGCAAAGTTTTTTTTCATACTTTGCTTAGGGGTATAAAGAAGTTTGAAATACGTGAGCAACGGTATAATGTTAGCAAACATCCCGACGCCATTTAGATAAAGATGTAGGCCTAAATATGTGCTGCTCATTTTTCTTTCAATAACAAGATAAACATTTAACGAAAATGACAGTGCTGAGAAAACAAGTTAAGAAAGCATCTGATCATAGCGATGTGGATATATTTACATTAGCTCTGCAATTCAGTCACATCATGTTTATTTATATAGAACTATATTAGGGTGACCAGACGTCCCGAAAAATTCGGGACAGTCCCGAAATCTAAGCTGTTGTTCCGAATCCCGAATCCGGCCCTAATTGTCCCGAAAATTATACTAAAGCAAAATCCCGCTGGCTGCTCATTGGTTGCAGCATCTTTTTTGTTTCTTTTTTTTTAAGTTCTACAAAGATACCGTAGGCACGAATTTAGATATGCATTGATAAGCTAATATTCATTAATTTGTTTCGTTGACATGGCTGGTGTACCGGAACCCCAACACGCCCCTTTTTAGTGGCAGACTAAAGACTAATGAGAGACTGTTGATCTTTGAATAAAAATATGTTTGGTTCAGGTATGAAATTCATTATCTTTTATTATAGGTTATGTAGTCTAATATTATAGTAGGCCTAAACCCGTCCCCTGTCCCCCCAGTCCCGAATTTCAGCCAATCTCATCTGGTCACCCTAAACTATATACAATAGATTGCTTTAAAACAAGCAGCTTTAGAGTATTAAACATAAAAAACAGTGTCAGTGTCTATATCAGAATTATGTCGTAATTTAAAGCGGCTCTCCATTGTGTTCATGATTTCACTAGTAGACGTTTGACCGCGACGGATTAGAGAAGAAACGACATGGTCAAAGAGGGCGGAGCCTCAGAGCCACACCTCCCTATTACATAATCACCAAGAACCAATAGTAGTTTGAAGCCGTTTACCAGCCAGAGTGAACTTTTCTGGGTAGTTCGCTTTGGCAAGCTGTTCTGAACTCCTGAAACAAACTCCAAACGGACTTCATTTGGCCTGATTTTGATCGAAACCAATGGTAGTTCGAAGTTTGTTCTCCGAATTCGCTTGAAGTATATCGGGGCCGTTAGGAAACTTCAGAATGCCTCGATTGATCCATCAGAATATAATTATCAGCATCCAATGCTAACAGTCTTGGTGGAGAATGCAGGAATAACAGTCACCTTCCAGCGAAGTCTTCATTGGGACACACAGTACCTAAGAGTGATTACCTAAAGTCGTTGCCAATGCGCTTGCCATTTTCAGGTTCCCCCGGGTCTGGACAGGAGTTAGAGGCCTGTTTGATTCCTCCTTCGTTTACTGCAAATTCAGAGCACAG
This sequence comes from Gila orcuttii, assembly GCA_026230005.1. Lineage (NCBI taxonomy): Eukaryota > Metazoa > Chordata > Actinopteri > Cypriniformes > Leuciscidae > Gila > Gila orcuttii. The sequence continues at coordinate 3,980,918 of JAPDVR010000010.1, read as the reverse complement.
TTAGCCATTAGACACAAACATACGGATAAACTTCATTTTCGTCATGCAAGCCTCATGCAAACGGCTTCACAGAACGATTTGAAGAGGAGGTGGAGCTTACATGTGAACACAGACACAAACACACAACGCACACACACCCTCGAATCATCTAATTGATAACCGCTAACACATCCCCACTAATGTGTCTCAGTGCAGTTGTCGCTTTGTAAGAGTGTGACTACATCATTGAAAGTGGAGATACTGACTAAATCCCAGATCGTATTAGCAGCTTTTCATGTTAAATTGAGGGCACACTTTATTATCAGTAGTATTAATGGAGATTATAGTCGAACACTGTCAGAAAAAAAACCCTGCTGACTCAAGGACATTGCGCAGAAACCCTTGTGCAATATATACACATTTATTTAATGAATCAATGTTATTGATTTAAGCTAATATAAACTCTTTGTTTTGCGTGATCTAATCTAAAAAACACTGAGGTTTGAGTTGGTAGTTGGCATGGGCCATGTGACTAGTCTTTCTATCTGAGGTTCAGAGGACCATGTCACCTCTCATTTTCCAACCGAGTGAACCTGACTTCAAATGCAGCCCTTTACACGCACATACACACTTGTACTGTACGTCTATGGGGTGATGAAATTAATGCACAATTAATATTTAATTTAACCATGCAGTCAAAATATGCTGATTAGAACAAAGAGAGGTTTCAACACAATGCAGAAATGCTCACTATCATCAGCATGCACACAAGCACAGCACTGTAAAATGAAAATGACTCCCACTGTATTGAAGACACTCACTTTTTATGCATCCTGACCATATTAAAGAAGCTCAAATGACTTTCCTGTGCAAATGCACTTTATTTGTTTTTGTACCAGTCTTAGTAGCTGTACATATCGTTACTTTCTTAAGTGGATGTCTTTGCATTTGTTTAACTGTCCTTAAAACTTTTAATTCCTTAGACAATCTAATGAGGAACGGTGGCTTCCTCTAATTTCTGTTTACTGATTCAGACTTGTAAGCACCTGCTGGATGTTCAATCCCTTTAAATGAGGCTCAAGATGTCTCTCCAGAAATGGCTTGTGATTGAATGATGGAAATGTGGTCATGACACAGAAGGAGGAATTCACTAAGAATGAAGGATGCCTACTGATGGAGGAACTCATTCGCACACGCTGTTCTCGTTGTTTTAACAGCAATTTCTACATTATGCAAATTATGAAAAAAATTCAATGACCTAATTTAAAAACTCATGACAGTGCTATTTTAGCTTTTTCTGCGGAAATATTGCATGCTTAAGTGCTGCAATTGTTTAGTGGATTCATCCCACAGGTTAAAGGTAATGAAAAGCACAAGATGAGATAATGTAACATTATACATGAGATTTAAACATGAACATTGAGTGATTCTGAGGAAAAGAACAAGAAAAACAAACGAGGAAAAACAATATCTTGCAAATTATAAATGGAAGAAAAACTGACAGATTGTTCTTTATTCATCCAAGCAACTTGGAAATTAGTCTCATTTAAAGAGGCAATTCACGTCAGAGCTGTTAGAACCTCATGAAACGTCTATGTACTTTTCTGCAAAGGTTGTCAATTACCTAAACCTACTTTTCTTCCAAGTATCCATTTTCATGCTTTTTACAGATTCAATCTGGCTTCTTCATTAACTATTAAAGGTTCTGGAAAGGTGCAATGGGAAAATGGAGCATATGCAAATGTCAAACCAATACAAAGGTTGATTTTTCTCAAAGCACAGGTGAAACTGTGACTAACATCAAAAGCAACAGCTTTTCAAAGTGTGATTTTCCTGTATTTTGCAGAGCTTTGAACATTGATCTACTCAGCCCACTCTGTGATTAAGTTAATTACCATTAATATACATGCCATTAATCCATGCTTACTACTTCAAAACAACTCCCACTTTACCTGACAATTGACATCCAAAGTCCATGGACTTTTACCAAGATTTTAAGATAATATGTAAATACATTTAATATATAAAAATAATATGGTATAGCATGCCAAACTACGAGACTTCCCAAAAGTATTTCATGTTAACTACCTCACTTTTGTGTATGTCTATAAAGTCTAACAATTCTTTATAAAATATACACAATGTCTACATGGCATGATTTATCCATTAATGCTTTCACACGGTGCCTATAATATCCAGCTGCCTTGCGTCAAAAATTGGTTATTTACCTCAGTGAAAAAAAGATTAACTTGAATGGAAATCTCCAGGACGTGATGAATGTGGACAGCAAATAACAAAAACTACACATGAAGAAATTAACATGGTGTGAGTTAAGACACACAAAAACAGACCGTTTCTGATGAATGTCTGTAATTTGTGAGATCTGGTTAATACGTATAATCACTCTATATCTATCTATCCTTTCATTCATTTCCTCATTCACCACTCAACTCATCCATTCAAATAATGGCCACAAAAAACAAAAAAACAAATCAACCCTGAAAAAAAGTTTGCATGTTTGATTCAAAACAATCCTACAACATTCAGTAACATCATTGAGTGTAGGAGTAGTGTGAATATGTTAAAGAAGCATTGTTGTATCTGCACACGAGTGCATGGTGTATTTGCAGACATGCGTGGGATTTAGGTTACAGATTTAGGTGCTTGTGAAGCTAGCAAACACTGTGATGCTTTGAGCCCTACAAGTGCACTGGATGGTTTTCGGCTTGTACATGAAAAATGACACAAAATTAGATTTTCCCTCTTATTCTGAAAGAACAATTACATTAAAGGCTGCAGCTTGTTGTTGAATCCCAGTCAGTTGAGTTGACAATCGAGCAGTGCATATCATCTCTGTCGGGTGAAAACCTTGTATCTCCATATTGTGTCTTTTTTTTTATTTTTATTTTTTTATAAAATCATTACTATTGGACAGCTTTTATGTCTGTCTGTGGGTTTTGCAAATATTTAACCAATGAAAACTCCATTGTAACTCCATTTGATCCTCAAACACATATTTGCTTGTCAAAAAAACTCAAATTGGGCCTGATTTTGGTACAATGTTAATAACATAATGACACATGCAAGTGTCTGACCATATATATAGCCACAATACCTGCAATACCAATAAAAAGTGCAGTGTTTTTTCCATGGTTTTGGACGTTTCTGCCCGACAGCGACGTATGTTTACCCTAAAAACAATAGTTGAACATATTAAAGTTCAGTTCATGCCGCTAATGCAAGTAATACAATTTACAAAAACAATACATGGATGAGCATTACCATATATGGACATTACATGTGTGTACATAAATTAGTATAATTAGGAATTACTATTTTTTTAGTAATTAAAATTAAAAATTAGGGATAATTATAACTCAGATCCTAACTGTAATCGTAATGCCTTCAAAATTTCAAGAAAAATAATAAAGACATTATTTAGATATCTTGTTGAATTAAAAGTATACATCCACAAATCATTTTAGTACATTTGGTTAACTTTTGGGGACAGTTTATAGTAATTTTGTCTACAAAAGTGTCAATTTTGTGCACATTTGCGGTGTAATGAGGCATTCAGCGACGCAGGACAGATATGGTCTTTTGACGGGTGGTCTGATATCTTGACCGGATGTCTTTTGGAGAAAGCTTGATCAAATTCAGCCCTGCTTTTGGATTTGAGCCAGTGTTGATAAAAAACACTCAAAATGTGATTAAAATGGCCAAAATGAAAGACTCTGAAGTCTTTGTAGCCAGATAATTCGCTCTCGTCTCCCTCGTAAAAACGCCTCGTGACTTACTCAATTTTCTTTTTTTTCAATCTCAATTAGTCATGATTTCTGCAGGACCATTTATTACTCTGATTGAATCTGTGGCCAGTTATAGTCTGATGTAGCTTAATTCCTCTACCTTCAGTGATGAAATTTTATTAAACCTTTTCAGCTATAACTGAACATAATGAACTCTCATTAAAGTAAAAGTGCATTTAAACATCTGCTTTAGAAATATATCTTGTTTTATTGTATTGTTTAGTCGACTTTGTGATTATGCCTCTCAGTCAGAAGAAAAATAATGATAAAGAAAAGCTTTTTTTTTACATTTATAGATGCAGTGTAATTTAAAAGCTACAATATTTTGAAAACATCTTAACTGCAGATTACATACACTTATGCTGAGCTACTGATAAATATAACTCAAAATAGTGACGCTACTAACTAAACTAGTTATTACCCAACTAGGGTTATTATCCTTAACCAAAACTAAAACTATTAAAAACATTTAGGTTAATTGAAAAATAAATAAAATAAATAAAATATTAGTTGAAAATGTTTAAACAAAAAAATAGAAACTGAAATAAGTTTAAGTTGAAGCAACTGAAAAAAATACTAAAACTGAAATAAAAAAATAACCTACATTGCAATATTTAAAAAAAAGAAAATAATAAAATGACAAAATTACTAAAGATGAAACACAAATTAACTAAAAACTGAAAGCAAATTCAAAATATTAATAAAACTATACATAAATAAACGTAAATAAGAAATATTTTCCCTAATATTTCATATATCAAAACACAGTCGGTTGACAACTGCGTCATTTTGTTGAAGAAAACTAATAGGACCCAACTGCCCGTGTGAAAATAAATAAATAAATCAAAACGTGTTGAGGTCAGGGGACTGTCTTGGCGTTTAACTTGCTGTTCTCTTCTAATGGGCTCTGAGCTGAAGCATCATGTTGCAGTTTTCACCATCCATCAGCCTGGGAGAATTTAGGCCTTTCTCTGCAAGTTTGGGGTTATTTTAGTGCTCTTCTTTCCCAGGTCATCCTTTAGAATGATTCCTCTGCTATGTTTAGAAAAGTTGCCTTTTTTCTCACATTCAAGGCTAGTGGAGTATGAAACCCGCAGGGCTTTTAGAGCTCAATCGACAGTCAGAGAGGCAGAACTCTCTGTGAGACCTGTTATTCTCATTCCCTCTGCCTCTCTTTCTCTGCATCCCTCTAATTCACACAGACAAATACATACCCGCACACACACAGTTGATGAAACACTCCTTTGACACTGTATCTCACACATTCAGGCAAACATTCATAGATTTAAAACACACACATCTCTAGCTAAACTCTCTTTACTCTGTGATAGGAAATGACTGGTATACAAGTTGAATAAGAAGGCGTAATTCTGATCAAATCCTTATTATGCGCATTTTATTTTTAATGAATTCATGTGGCCAATGCATAAACAAATCACAAATAAAACATAGCTTTATATAAATACTCAATGCTTCATGCCCTTTCTTGGACATCGCCAACATGCGTCAGGGAATATGGGGCGTTCAGGTGAACACATAAGTAGGGTGAGCAAGCAAACAAGCATGCAGTCACATGCACTCACTTACTCCATGATCAATGTGCATCCATGGTGTCATGCCAAATTATTGACAAAATATGTTCTCATATAGCCAAAAAAAGTAATATACCAGCTGGTTTGACTGTAAAACATAGATATACCTGGTGCAAACAATCAATATGTTGAAACCAATTATATGGGCCTTCATAATTCATTACTTAAACACTATAAAGATCAGCCTTAAGAGAAAAAAAAAATACATCTACACACTAAAAAAAAACTTTTACTAAAAAAAGCTCTACTGGAAAATCCACTTTGCAGTTCTGGAGTATTACTGAAAATTGAAAGCTAATACTTAAAGGTTCAGTATGTAATATTGATAGCTAGAGGTAGAAATGGGTTAGAGAGAGTGGTTTCCTCCTCAGACTCGACACTCACGCGGGTTGCCAGATTGAGGACATGACATTTGACATGACATTTGCAATTGACATTAAGTCATGACATGTTCACACCAAGGATGATAACTATAACGATAACGATATAGTTCTAAAAATAATTCTAAATATAAAAGAATATCAGAGTCCACACCACAACTATAATAATAACCGCACAGAGAACAATATCGTTGGAATAACTTTCAGATTTTTTTTTTTTCAGCTGATGAACGATAAAAACATTGACAGCCAATCAGAATCCACCCTGATGTAACGAGCTCGAGCATTTAAAGCGGCGGACGACAAAAACTGCAGCTTATGATAAACAGAACGATATTGTGTGTTGATGTGGACGGTCATATAGTTTTCGTTATAGTTATAATTTTTAGTGTGAACGGGCCTTTACACTGTAAGTTGATCTGTTGATTTATCTGCGTTTTTTTTTATCCAAGGCTTTTTAGGTCGTGTAGAATATGCCATCTCTGGCTTCCATGGCTGCAATACGCTGTGTTTTCTGCCAACTGGCAACCCGGAGTGTCGAAATACTATTGGTTAATTTGGCAGTGGGCGGAGTTACACAGACCACAACAAAAACAAACATTCTGACACAGACACACAACGCACATTTCAAAGTAGAACAACTGGCTGTATTGTTTTTCTGAGAAACAAGTATGGAACTTGTAACCATGTTGCCTTAATCTCTGCAAGCATTTTATGGTATTTTTATGCTTTAGTACAGTCAATTTTTTTTTTTTTACATACAGCAGATTTAAGATATTTTACATATCTTTTTAAATGGACTTTAAATTAAGATTAAATACAGTTAAGCTGAGAATGTGAAGAAATAAAAACAAGCAAGTGCTCTATGAAGTTACAATATACTATAAAAAAAGAAAAAACAAAATACCATAATAATACTTTTTAGGTAAATATATATATATATATAAAATAAAGAAATAGAATTAAATGGCTCATTTTAAGTAACAAATATTAGTTGATGTTTTGATTATGAGACAGTTTATTTAAACAGACAGAATGATACACTAAAGGCGCAGTAGCACACATGTTGAGCAACGTACACTGTAAACGTTGTCATTAATAAAAAAATCAAGTTATCTTAAAGGGGTGGTATAATGCCCTTTTCACAAGATGTAAAATAAGTCTTTGATGTCCCCAGAGTGTGTGTGTGAAGTTTTAGCTCAAAATACCCCATAGACATCTTTATATAGCATGTTAAAATTGTCACTTTTTGAGGGTGAGCAAAAACGCACAGTTTTTGTGCGTGTCCCTTTAAAGGCAAATGAGCTGCAGCTCCCGGCACAGAGGGCGGAGCTTCAACAGCTTGCACTCACACAGACATGCACTGAAAATTTCAAAAACTTTAAGCCTTTTATGTTCAAACTGGTGTCAGACAAAGATAGAGACACTCAAGAAATGACAAAATGTAGACAATATTTCTGAATGGTTAGTTGAGGAATTTATGTATCTTATGTGTAGTTATCTTCTAGTCATTGATTAGCATATTCTGTCTTGATAATCTATAAATTGTGTTCTGGGGGCGGAGCTTATGTAAATTTTAGGGTTTGTGATGTCACTAACCCGAGAGGAAGCTTGTGTAGTCCCTACCAGTCGATTGTTGTAGTCCTTAAAAAGTGATTTCTTTACAAGAAAATATCTCCTTTTGCTTTGAACTTTGAGCGCTGTAACTTTGCAGATGTTGTTTATGCTCAAACAGCAACATTACACACTAACTAAAGTTAGAAAAGTGAAATCATAATCAACCACCCCTTTAACTTACCATTACTTAACAAAAAAAACAGGTTTTGGCATCATAACTTAAACGGGTGTGTTTAATTAACTTATTTGGCAGTGAAATCTTTCTAATTAAATTTTAAGTGTTCAGAACTCAAAATTACAATTTCTGAGCTGATTGGTAGTAACACAAGGCGATAAAAATATCTGGCCTTTGTAACCTAGGAGAATGCTAAATTGGTAGGAAGATGTTAAAATATGTATAAACTTTTGTGTGTGTTTTATATGTTTTATTCCATACGTTTAAACACTTTAGGGTTGCAATCAAAGTAACTTGAAATTTCCCTACATAAAAGCCTAAAAGGTCAGTGATTGCTTAGTGGACTGCAAACTCTCAATCTTAATTATATTAACTGCATGATGTCATGGAAAACCAACATTTATATAATATGAACACACTTTGTTCCACACAGAAATTTTACGCCTCAGGCTCATTTGGTTTCTAACACTAGATTCTGTACGCAACAAGGCAAGTTGCATTAACAATGAAGCAAGATGGGCTCTTTTCAGAAGCACATATTTAAAACATATTCCAAAAGCATTAGAGGGGAATCACTTGTCTCGACTTGATATGAAAGCAGTAGACCTGAAGTACAGAGTTCAGTTTAAGGTCATTTTAATAGGGATCTATGAACGACACAGTGCCAGAAGCACTTTAAACCATTATACCCAGCTCTACAGTAAATATAACAAAAGACCCTCAACCTGAAGGTATGTCTCACAATACGCTATAAATATAGAGTTTGTGTGCGGGTATCTTTGGTTTTCAAATTCAAAGCTAAACTGTACTGAAAGCAATTTTCAGCATTTGCTTTTTGCTTTTTATTTGCCTGTGTCATGAGTTTGAGAATTTTTTTGCACTTCTGAAAGCACATTTTCACCAGAATGTTTTCAACACTACATCTAAAGTCCCGGGTAAACTTTATTTTTCTCAAGCACATTCGTGTTCGTACAGCTTTCAAAGTAAACTCAAACGCTGATGAGCGCGGATGGATAAGGAGCCCTTAAAGGTACATGGTGATGAAAAAAATATGAGATCGGAGGAAAAAAAATATTTCTATGCTTTTTTGCGTTTTCTTGCAAAACTTTTGCATTCCCCTGAAAAAACTGTTTGCTCACAAAACCTCTGCGTTCCCCCTGAGAAACTTTGTGTTCGATCACAAAACCTTTGCCCTCCCATGCAAAAATTTTGCGTTCCCCCGAGAAACTTAGTGTTCGCTCACAAAACCTTTCCGTTCCCATGCAAAACTTTTGCGTTCACTTACAAAACCTTTGGTCCCCCGGGAAACTTTGCTCAAAAAGAACTCCCAAGTTGTGCGAGCGGACGCAAAGTTTCATAGGGGAACGGAAAAAAAATTGCGAGAGAATAATTTTTCCTCCCATATCATATCTTTTTCAATCACAAAACAAAAATGCTGGAGAAGGATATGTTGTTTTGTATTGCTCTTTACACACTCTTCTTTGACTACTGCACAGTACATCACAGCTGTGCATATCGCCATCTAGTGGACTCTTCAGTCTAGACATTCGTCTTGCGCTGTTGAACGTGCACCGACTGACGACGAAAATTACGCCATGGCCGAAGTACACTTAAGGCTTAAAAGGCTTCAAATTCCCTCAATAGCTATAACAAGTAAAAGGCTAATGGAAGCATTAAAAGCTTCTTCTAATGGAAAATGCCGACATTATGGAAGGGTTGCTCACAGTGCATTATTCCCAACAATATGCAAGTTACAAGAAAAATAATGAAATAGTGGATATTTCCCATGTTTGACAGCTGCAATCTAGTCTGATAACTTTCACGATGGGAACTAGATTAGAACCGCATGGTGCGAACATTGCTCACTGTGTTGTGTTGTTGACGGACAGAGAAACTGCTGGTTTGGAAATGGCGAGGGAGATTGGTCATGCAAGCAATATCAGGAGATAACGATCCACAAATAAAGCAATGAAAAAAAAATGAGCCGAAATCGAAAAACATGGCACTCACTGACAACACAAATACATTCAACGGAAAATAAGAAGAGCACAAGCAAACCAAACAAAATAAAAGAGTCAATTAAAACAAACATGACGCTGTTGAAGATCATTGCAGGTTTTTATATATTTGGTCAATGGGAGACATGCTGTTTTAGTTTATCTCAAGTGACTGTGGCTGCAGATCTTCAGTTCATTTGCTGGACTGTCTTTCAGAAAAAAAGTCTGGGTGGCATAAAACAATCTTTCCATCTCCATTTTACAAGGAAATGTTTTATTATGGGGGTTTCAAACTGGGGCCCAGGAGAGCGCTTCAAAAAATCTACAATAAAAATTAATATAAATACAGATTTAACGTAAATAGCACTATAAAAACACTTTTGAATTAAACTGAAACTGTTTATTTTCAGGGTTATAAATATTTAAAATTACAGTTTTCCCCCTTTTTTGTGAAATCATTTGTCTTTAGTACAATATAAAAAACAATATAAAAACATTAAATTAAATTATCACGCAGACACTATGTTTGTCTTCATAATATCATGCTTACTATTTGTACATGACAACATATCTGCCTTTATATTTTATTTATTCCATACCATCAAATAAATATAATATAATAATATCCTACTGTTAGTTTTAACTGCTTCTATTGTTCTCATTTGTAAGTCGCTTTGGATAAAAGCGTCTGCTAAATGAATAAATGTAAATGTAAATGTAAATAATATAATGATATATTTAGAGGCATCAAAAAGTTTGAAATCCCCTGATTTAGGGAATCAAAAGAGCTTTTTATATCTACAGGTCTGGCTCCATTTTAGCACGACTGTTTTAATAATTGAATACACACTAAGCAGTCATTGAAATACAATGCCAATTTTGAATGTTACAGAGACATAGGAGTGCATGCTGGAACATTAAAGTGAAGAAACATGAATTTGAGTTTCATGTCGCTGTCTTGTTTAACCTTAAGTGAATTATGCTCATTAATGTCTGATGTCTGCTACATAACATACTTTTTCTATACTTAAGTAAATCCATAATTTAAATAAATATAACCTCTTAGACCAAAGGGCTTCCGCTGCAGCCATATACAAAAACTTACGACCATATCACAAGCCACAAGGTCACTCCCTTATTATGGGGTACAAATCACATTTTTTATGGTAAACCGCCATTGATGCTTTTGAGGAAATAACTCTCAGAGGAGTGTTGAAGTAAATCGCCTGGAAACTTCTGCTTGTGAGATTTTCGTGGGAACTGAAATTCATCTGTGATTCTGCCGATAAATGCTCATCAGCACGAGATGATCTTGCAATGATCTTACGGTCACTGTTTGCTGTAATCGACTCCAGACCAGTAACACAGATTTACCATAAAATAGTAACAAAGGGTAGACTCACAGATAGAAAACTTGTTGCTGTTGTCTTTGCCAGGGAATAATTTTACTCCTCTAGATTTGAAATCTACAGACCTTTTCACTAGTTAAAGGGGAATAAAGATGAAACAAAAAACCATGAAATCAGGTGAAACAGATTATAAATAAACTTGTCAGCATTGAAAAAATAAACCATCATCAAGCGCATGAGAGAGAAGAGCAGAAAAGTATAGCAGTGTCGACAATTTCCAAAGTGCTCTGCGAACAGAAAATATGGGCATGTGTTGAATAAAAGGCAAGGGCATAAAATGAAAAGGTGAGATTAATAAAGGAGTGGTGGGGGACAGGACTTCTGTTCAGTTGTCAACCTTGACAATGGGAAGATTTCAGCTTGTGCTGCATGTCTACACCGCTGGATGTGAAGCAGACTTTGTCTGAAGTGCCTCTCAGAAGTGTTTGGGCCACAAACGTCTGCCAAGGTATTCCTACGGGAGGAAAGGGGCTGTTGGACATGCACAGACAAATGGCACGGTCCTTAGGGCTAATCCAGACAAGCATGTAGCCCAGCATGTCAAAGGTCAAACAGAAGTCTTGTTGGGAATGTAAAACCTATTCATAATAATAACAACTAGTCCACTCTGAATATTTGAAAACATTGGCTTTCTCAGCATTAATGCATCTTTTTCTCTTTGTAAATGGTGCATGTCATTAAATCAGCTAACTAATAAATGCTTAATGAATGCAAAGCAACACAAACAATTCCTGGTCGTCACATTAGTTATGGGAACACGGACCTGAAAATGAACCCTGGTGATGTGATGTGACAGTGACTCGAACTCGGGAACAGGGACGAAAATTAGAGCTTACATAAATTATGTTATATTGGAATGATTTTCTGTCAGTAAATTCTTCTGGAAGTAATATTTTGAACACATGGAACTAGAAGCAAAAGCAAAACTAGAAGCAATTTTACACTTGCATCTGTGACATTTTTGGCATTGGGATTTATGAAGATTCATAGAAAACAACTGTGTTTCCTATAACAGAGCAGTACATTTTTGTCCTGAAGTGGATGACACAGGAAAAAGAGAACATGGTAGAGCTCTTAACTTTGTGTAAGTGCATATTCAACAGTAGCTTCCTATAGCGATAAAGATTGCATTTTTGTTGAAAAGGGGCCTAAATTTGAGAGTTCAGACAGCCTATGAATATGAATGAAATACGATGTTTGCCCACCCTTACATAATCTTAAACATCCACACAATCTTATTCCTTGATGACAAAGATTTGACCTTTGACAAGTACGAACACAGCAAACATTCAGATCTGTGTTCTGAACCAGAGAGAGAGAGCAGTTGCATGTACAGATATGAAACAGCTTTACAAACAGTATTTTTAGCCACACAGAGTCATTATTTCTGTTTTACAATAATTGAAATTATCACAGAGGTCCTGGGATAGAAGTTTATAGTTGGAATATAAACAGTGATATCTACAATAGCGATAAATAATAGAGTAAATCACCTTTTGAAAGTAACTTGGAGCTTCAAATAAAGATTGCATCAATTACATCGTTACACCAGTAGGTGGCGACAAGTGACTAAAAAAAATGTATAGTCATTGAATCATTCATGCAAGAGATTAATTCAAAGACACTGATTCATCCAAACAAGTAAAGTATATTTATAGGCGAGTCATTGAATCATTAAAAAAATTAATTCATTAGTTGTCTTTTCAGAATTGTGATCTCCATTTAAAAAAAAATATATAATGATAATAATTGTGATCCTCAATCTAACCAGAATGAGCTCTAGAGTATATCAAATTGTCAGTGCAAAAAGTCAGAAGTAGCAGATCAAAACTATGTATTATAGCCACTCTGAAGCAAAACTGCACTAGTTATTATAGCTGATCCTGGCCCATTAACAGCTCCTGGATTTAAAACGACCAATTTCTCTTGCTTCCTGAGATGTATCATTATTTCAAAGTACAAAGAACATTATAATTAAAGGAATGGTCTGGGTACAATGCGTTTTATAGACATTATTTGAGGCATAATGCTGCTAGACACAGAATATAAGAATCTTGTTCTTTTTCTTTAAAAGTTCACAATCAAATCACAGTTGCAGCAATACCAGTATCCAGAAGCTTGTATTATTATTTTTATTTTTTTAAGTTTAGGATGAATTACTAAGTAAAAAAATGTTTATTATTTGAGTTTAGGGTAAACCAAGAGTAAACCAACATTAATCTATCTACTTCGGTGACTTATATATGCATGCATATTTTATATGCAAGAATATATAAGTCACCGAAGTAGATAGATTGAATACAACTTTACACAGATACAGTAAGTTATTCAATCACACTATAGTCATATGCGAACATGTATAATACAAATTTTCAAAGAGTATTAATGTATTCTTAATTTTTTTAAAACCTGAGGGATTGAATTTATACTGAGTTGAACTGTATGTAATCAGCAGCATTATGCCAGAACTATGCCAGTCACCCATAAGTACTTCCTGAAGTTGACAAGTTTAAATATTATATATATATATATATATATATATATATATATATATATATATATATATATATATGTGTGTATAAAGCTATTTTAGACCGGTCTATAGTGTTAGACAAGTCTAAAATTTGCTCATAGACTAGTCTAATGCAAGTTAGACAGTTTCACAAAAATAAAGACTGACTTAATTTAGACCAAAAAAATTAGACACCTTACCCACAGGCTAACCCAGGTCTAAGACTTGGCAACCAGCAGTAACAATCAGTTTCATTACAAACAGCCAAAAGAAAAGGGAAAATGTCTCATAATTTGTGGTTTGCTGACGACGTTATGGAGAGAGCTATGAGAAGGGATAGGGTTTTTAGGGACCGCAGTAACCTACTGGAAATATATAATAATGAGGACTTTTCTTTTCTGTACGTCTTTAAAGCTCCGCTCAACGGTCGGATTAACGCTGTTAACTGTCGTAGCAATCTTTTTCCAAATGAAACATTTCTTCTTGTTACATTCTACTTGTAACTGTTATACTCCTCCAACAAACACATATTTTCCGCTGGGGTAAACTGCACTGAGCAGTTGAATGCGCTTACTCGATCCGCCATGTTTTTTGTTTTGAAAAGTGTCTTATTTTACCCAGAATGCATTGCAGTGTAGTCCGACTTAAGATAGTCAGAGTCTTAAGTGCCTTGTGCAATGGTCTGATTTAGATGTCTATCTGAAGTCTGACTATCTACTATATCTAAGCCATAGTCAAAGTCTATCTTTGTGCAACCGGACCCAGGAGGATGCAGTTTCAGAATGGCAGGTGATTAATACACCCACAGTATCCGGTTGAAAATGGAATCAACACCTAATGGAACCTCACTTTCATTATTGAGCATCCATTAACCACCCACTGGATCAGCACATCACCATAAATAAATAAAAACCAATAAAAAACTTATTTCGAAAAAGCACTAGAAGATTTCAAAATGAACTTATTTAGCATTAATTTGAATACGCTATTGACATAGGCACGCCCAGATTCAAAGGTTCAGTAAATTATTCTGTAGATGGAAATTTGCTCTGGCACTTATTTCTACTTAAAAGGTTTATGCTAAATAAATCATTTGAAGTGAGACCTGCAAATGAGACGCTCCGCAAGTGACAAAACATTAAAACTGAAAAACATTTGTCATAGAATATTATCACAAATGATGTTTCAGCATATCTTTCAATCACTTTAGACATCAAGTAATTTGCTTATCGCTTCTTGAGCATCGCAAATGGCACAAAATGTAATACACCATCAATAAAGCTAAGAACAGACTATAAATGCACCTGACAACCTATTAAAACACAATCTCATTCATTGTAATTCACACCTAACAGCTTGGATGCAACATCAGCAACCTGTATTGGCAAATACACATAAATGCAGTATATCCTAACGCACTGTAAAATAAGCTGTTCTACCCCAAATGTGCATCCATATGTATAGGCAATAAAGACAGGCTTTCCACAATTACTGTCTATTACCTGTCAAATCAAACTTTCCTCAAATTATTTATGCCACCGAACTGACATTTGACATCTATAATTAGTCATTTAACATTTTCCTGAGCCTCCACATGTGTGACAAAGGCATTTCAACACCTATTCGGGCTAAGAGCGCTTTTCAAACACTAATTAATTTAAAAATCGAGCAGCTGTCAGCAGCTAACCAAGGTCAACATATCCAGGGTTTCTTGGAAATGACTGCTCCACTGAGCTGCAGAGGAGGATGGGTACAAATCAAATCTTCAAATCCTCTTTACAAGGAGCTCATCAACTCAAAGAACCAACTTTTGATGGGTTCGAAGGCTTTGTTGTTGAAAACAGTTGCTTTTCTTGGTGTACAGTTCTGCACAATCGCACCTTCACCTGTTGGTTCCACTATGTAATGGCAGAGCCCGTCTACTGAGAGCCTGGTCACTCCCTATTAAGTCCTATTGTACCGAATTTTGGTTGTAGTTCCACCAGAGTTCCACTGGGGGCGATCGCCCATGAGTGCAAAATGAATGGGAGTCTATGGAGCTAGACGGCTAAATTTGTCTCTGTCACCCGATTGCCGTTGAGAAATCTCAGATTTGATTGTAGGTTTTGCAAGTTCAACATGGGTTATAGGTCGAAAGTTGAATGAACGAGTAGCTACTTATGTCCTTTCGATTTCTTACAGGTTGAGTTGTTGTTGCCCATTACACGCTAGCATTCTGCTAATGAACGCTGATCGGTCAGTGAAGGACTGATTACGTCCAGAGATACCGCTTGATGGCATCGTGGCATCCGAAGCGGGACCAGAATGTGTGTGTATTTTCGGCGTGGTCTTTTAAAACAACAAAACAAAAACTCTTCTAGCACGTCTATTTACCTGTGTCAGCTGTGTTGTCGATGCCTGGAGAGAAAAGACAGTGCAGAGCGCGAAAGTACCAAAGTGACTGAAGGATTGCCGTAAAGCAGTATCTCTGGTCGTACGATGTGTATGATGTCATTGACATTTTAAAAGACTTTTTAAAGCAAATAAGTGACTAAAAAATCTAACACCCAGCAATGAGTAATTTCTTTGCATCTCCTTTCGAATACAACATTTAAATTACTAGACAAAAAATTATATCCTGAGAAAAGTGGATTTTGAGGGGTATAGCTCCATAGACTTCCATTCATTCTGCACTCGTCCTGTGAGCGCCCTCATATGGAGCCAGAGTGGAACTGCAATCAGTTCAGAAGCCGGAAGTTTACTGAGAGTGTTAGTTCTCCCCTTATTAGACATTCTCTGGTAACGGTCATCAGCTGGAGTGCCCTTTACAGCCACCAGAGGGCACTCCACTTCAGTTTTTTGTTTTTCCCTCACAACTACATTTCCCATAACTCACTGCCTGGACTCATTATCACTGATCACATTCACCTGTTTGTCATTATCTTGTTTAGCTCACCCCTTAAGCCTGGTTTTCACATTCAATCACGGCGTAGTTTTGTTTATTGTTGCACTGCATCTCTGAGCATTTCTTTGGTTCCCCGTATTTCGTTTTTTTGGACTCTCTGCCTGCCTCTGGATTACCCGTTTGCCTTGTCCCCAGCCTTGTGTGTTTGTTTGTTTGTTTGTTTGGACTGCCTACCTGGATTTTGACCTGTTGCCTGTTCATTTGATTACGTGTCTGGATTACCCCATCTTATTAAAAGCTGCATTTGGATCTAAACTTTCTTGTCTCAGAGTTTGTGACACACTAGAGTTAAGCTAAGATTTCAAAACACAATTAACAAGGTATACAGCATCAAAACTCCCACTGAAAGTGCATTCAATCCGCTTTGCCTTTGATTTTCTATGTACATCAGCTCTTCCAGGTATCTTTGATGCGATCTCAGACATGTCCTTGCATTGCCACCTTATCTCCCTGCCGAGTCCCTTGGCAAACTATCCCCATGTCCATCTAGTCAAGGATAGATTACAGTAATTGTTTTCCGCCCTGGATGTCAGATTATTAGCTGAACCAAAGTCAAGAGTGGATCCTGTGCACCATTTGTTATCAGAAAGGAAATAGTGATACTATCATATTTCCCTGCCATAACACTGACCTTCACCTTCTCACTCTCAGGCATCATTACATAACATCTCAGTTATGACAATACCAGCAATGCTGGTTTAGCATCTGATTAGTTTGTCCTTGTAAATCTTACTTAAATGCAAATTACAGTTCCTTGATCTGCTTGATTTTGTTTTCATTAAAGCTGTTACTTCACAACTGGCAAATTGTTTTTTTTAATAAAACTCGGCGACATATAGAAATACATAAGAATTTTTTTAATCGATACCTTACGAAGCACAATGCCGTCACGTACAGGTAAAAAAGCGGTTGCCATAGTATTGCATTTTTACCATAATGCGGTTTAAAGAGTAGACAATAACTAATCTTACAATAACTGTTTAGTTAATAACCCTCTGTCGATCCGACAGAAAATGCGAATATGCAAAAGTACATTCTGTAGTTTTCACGAAAGCCCCGGAGCTGTCAAAAGACACATTTTGCTTCACCCAGCGGACATTTGTGAACACAATCGGGAATTTATCTGTCTAGGTAACACAGAGAAAGAGTAAATGTTTCATGTACTTCCGACATTGTAACAATACAAAACAGATTGAAAAGTTACACTTTAAACAACTGCCTCTAATAAAACCATTATGATAAATTATGAACAGAGGAAAAGTGTAATGATAATGATATAATGGTATAATGATACTTGAAGAAAATTGCTGCTTTCTGGCCATTACTTAATCTAAAAGCCTTCCTGAGTGAATTCTGACATAATTCTTGGATAAATCTCCTCTACTGAGACCAAATGCGCTACTCTTGTCTAGAAGTAATGGCAACACTGAGAGCCATTAGAGTTACGGATATATTTCTCTCCTGGGGATGTTTACTCTTTAAAGACTTATACACCCGTAAGGACTGGGACGCTTACCAAATCTCTGCATTATCAATGAATAGTGGATAGCAGACTGTACGCTGAGGGTGTGTGTGTGTGTTTGTGTGTGTGTGTGTGTGTGGGGGGGGGGGTCTAATATCAGCTGTGGTTGCCATGGGAACACAAGCTATGGCCAGAGAATGGCCTTATTGACCCCTTCAAGCTGAAAACTCAATCACAATAAAATGTTATTTCACAGCTCTTGTATTTACAGTTACTGAAGAAATTCAAGTAAGCGAGAAAAAAACTGTAAATGACCTACAAGGTGAGATAAATACTGCTTATGTTCTTAAATTGTGCAGTTTGATGAGCCACTGTAGCTCAAGGGCAACTTTGGTTATTATTTCTGCTTCAGTGAATAATCTATACAAAAAAGAACCTTCTGTGTGCCCTTAGGTTGCTTATATATGAGTAAACATTAATAAACACGACCAGTAAAGAAGATACTAGCTTGCGCTTTTGTTAGTCCATTGCCACTTTTGATAATGACATGTTGGCTTTGATAACCATATCAAGCATCGCTCTGTCCAAAGAATTATGTATGGTATATCTAAATTAATAATCACCCAACAGTCAAAGCATGTTTTTATTTTCCCTCTTTAAAATCATTCGTATTATCTGATTTCCAGCTGTTCTTCTCGATTATTCTGTTTAGAGAGTCTCTTCATGCTTATTTAGCCTAGTTATCAATTAGACCGCAATGTTCTTGTAGCCAAAATAACTAGATATAAAATGACTGTTTTCAGGACATTTTCTTTCCACTTAGCAACAACTCACCCATTTTCAAGTAGAAGGGAAGGGGAAATTCAGCTCTAAAAATACTTATACTGTCATTTATTTGAATGGACTGTTTGCACTGGTTTTATCCACTTTATTTTTCAAAACGGAAGTATTTCCTGTTAATGTGCAAGGCTTACAATTTATTAGCTGTATAGTTAAATAAAAAGAGATTAATATGATAACAAATACTAGTTTGCATCATCAAGCAAAATTGGTTCTAAGCATTTTATGGTTCTAAGCATAAACTTTTATTCGTTTAACTTTTTTTTCTGTTGTTTTAAGAATAAATTAAAGAACATTTCATGAGGTTTATACTTGAAACACGAAAATGTAGTGAATGAGGTAAAAAAAACTATTTATTTAGATATTCTTGAACAAGTCTCAATATCGTATGAATTTTTTTTTATGAAATTAAAAAAAATATTTTATTTCAATAGTCCACTTTAGACATCCTAACTATAAGTAACTTTGCAACTACATGTCAACTAACTCTCATTAGAGTATTAGTAGACTGTGTGTTTAATATCTGCTAACACTTTATTCTAATATTCCTCAGACACTCTACTGACAATCAACTTTTTCTACAACTACCTAGTTTGTTGAAACGTAGTTTCAAATTAATGAGAGTTAGTTGACATGTAGTAGCAAAGTTACTTATAGTTAGCAGAATGTCTAAAGTTGACTATCGAAATAAAGCATAATTTTTTTCTTTTTTTGGGCTAAATGTTAATTACAAATGAAAATGATTTTTTCAGTGTTTAGTATAACACCATAACCAGAATATTTGAGGAATATCAACACACTGCTGTCTTGCATGCACTGTACAGATGGTGATGGGCAGTTTGGCACTGAAATATGCAGTAAGATTTTCTGGGATTCCACTCTGTTGCCTCAAACTGACACAATGTTTCAACTCCATGTCAAGTTGCTTTTGCCTTAAGCTTAATTCCCAGGCACAGATCCAAAAGACACTGAAGCCAGAGTTTGAGTCTGAATTCTATTGTTTTGTATATAGAGATGTTCTGTCAAGACCTACTGAGACACTTACAGTACGATTCTGACAATGTGATATTGTTTGTTTTATCATGTTGTTACACAGATAAGAAGTATCAACAACTTTGATCTCCATATTAGATTCATTTTACATTTCCAATTCTCCAAAGGCCACATTGCTCAAACAAGCATAGCATAATGTTCCAAGTGTTTGACATTTACAGGACATTTTAACTGCCCATCTTAAGCAGAGCAGGCAGTGGTGTGGAGCATACAGACGGTTTGCTGGAGTTTCTGTAGCACTAATGGCATTAAGTTAAGGACATTCTTGAGGAATCGTTTCTGACAGAGACCTAGTGGAGTCCAGCCAAATAATTACGCCCCCAGGCGAATTGTGAATCCACTACGAACATGCTTCCACAATCTTGCTCCCAGTTTGAACGGAGAGGCAGGAGTGACCATCAAAGGAGGACTATATTAGATGTGGCATCCAGGAAAGGCATGACTGAGGACCTGTGGCCACAAACGGATTCTATTTCTAACTGACCTGCTCTGAACAGCGAGCAAAAAGTGTTGCAAAGTGCTTGCTGTGTCATCAGAAACATACAAGACTAAGTTTGGTAGAAGAACTCCATTTGCACATTTGCAATTCTTATGGCGTTATGGAAGCTGACTCCCTTGGCCCTTTGCCAAATTCTTTGCCTTAGTTTACATGATGTATCTTCGATTATTCTTCATTATCATCCTCACCTCTAAATGACTTAGGCTTGAAGGAGAAGTGCGCTTTGCGAATTTGACACCACTACCATCTGTACATGCAAACTACTGTGTTTGTTTAGTTGCTTTGGGGGTTGAATGATGTCTTTTCTTAACACAATAAGGCATTTCCTTCTTGCGAGATGCACTCACGTTCTCGCTCTACACAGAAACAAGCTGCTGCTCTCTGAGTACCAGCAGTAGGTTGGCAAAAAAAAAAAAAACCCAAAACTGGGTTATTTTATGTAGAATTCAGAAATCCTAGTTTTTAGTGACACCGGTGGCCATTAAGCAAACTGCAGGCAGCAACTTATTTCTCGCACACACGTAACATACATGAGACTGAATGTGATTCGATGCCCTGATATACTTGCGACAAAGTAATTTTTTCGTTCTTTGCTTAGTTGGAAAAACCTTTGCAGCGATATGTGGTTAACGGACATCCAGACGCTGCTGAGAGCGATGTTTAGATGAATGTGTACATATGTGCTGTGCACTTTCCTCTCCACAACAAAATAAACACAACAAAAATGACAGCGGTGAGAAAACGGTAGTTAAAAAAGCATCTGATCGTAGTGATGTGGAAATGTTTACACCAGCTTTTCACTGGCATCATGTCGACAGATGAGGTCATTAAAATTACACTGTTATGATAGTTTTATTATAAAGTATATTTGAGACTGTAGACTATATAGATCTGACTATGTGAGACTATAATTTGAATTAATTCCTTTTCTTAGCATGACACATTGATATTACAGTGCAGAATAGCTCTTTCAGCATTATCCTGAACATTGTAAGCATTTATTTCATGTGTCACAGAACTGAAGAGAGGTTCCTGGAAGCGCACGTAAACGTCACATCCTTTGGTTTTTTCCTTCACATAAAAAGTCCTTCACATAAAAATCAGTCTACAGGCTTTCATAGACAACCTAGGGAGTCGGGGAAGGTCTCATTTTTTAAAGTATCGTTACAAACTGTTCACACATTGATAATACAAAAAGCTATTAATACTTGACAATTCGTACATTTAAAAAAATTAGAATATCGTGCAAAAGTTATAATTTTGATGATTATGGCTTACAGCTTATGAAAACCCCAAATTCAAAATCTCAGAAAATTAGAATATAACATGAAATCAATAAAAAAAATGATTTTAAATACAGAAATGTCGGCCCTCTGAAAAGAATAATCATGCATATGTATGTACTAAATATATTAGTTTCACCTTTTAATTTGAATGACTGAAATACACGATATTCTCATTTTTTGAGTTTCACCTGTACAGCCCATTCAAGAGACACCTTGGTGACAAAACACTATTTATTATTACTATAAGGGTTTTGAAAGAGGTTACTTGAAATTGAGCCCAGGTTTGATCCCGACACAATTTATTATTTAACATTTAAAAATTATTTAAAAAGTTTAATTTAATATATTATATGGTATGCCAATTAACTGATCAAATTAAATGGCATTCAATGCACATATTCATATTTGACAACAAAAGCCCCGAAATAAGGAGAATTATAGTATCAAACTAACATTGAATTGACTTTATAGGCTTTAGATCGAGGTTGGGCAAAATTTCTGAATCAAAGAATTGGCTCCCTTTCAATCCATGAGTCTTAATTTGAATTAAACTGTCCACAAACCACAGGAAGTTAAAATGGAATTTGTATTTTTTGCCATCTGAAGGAATTGGGTGTTTTATAAAGTCTGTTTTTATCCTGAATTTTAGGAGAACTACAGACCTCTCGCTCCCTCCATTTTGCTAAGTTACTGTACTCATTTAATTTAATCATTTCATTAGTTCAGCTCATGGTCAGAGCTGTAGTGCCTTACTGAGAATTTGATTAAATCTTATGAATGTGAGACCTTTCCTAGCCAGCTTTACTAGCATGTCTTCCAGCTAGCACCACCAAGCCTTTCCGGGTGATCCAGAAAACAGCAGCATGTCTGGACTTCAATCATCTGAAGAACATCTGTGTCACACTCTTTCCACTCGCTGCCCGTATCAAATACTCAAGCCTCTGATTCTAGCATAAAGGATTTACACTCCCTCTCGCTCCCTGCCGTCAGTGAATCAACAATGCATGGTGGAACCATCACAGTGCGGAACAAGGTCACTTTCAAAAACCTCAAACTCATGGCAATGTTCAGAAAACCTTTCCCAGGAGCATGTGACTAACTAATAGAGATGCACCAATACTAAATCTCCCCGTCGATACAAAATGCCGATTATTCAGAATGATATCTGCCGATACCAATAGTTTGATTGAAATCTCTCTCAACTAATGCTGTAAACTATACAGGGAACCCTCTCATTTGGTACATTGCTATAATATTAGAGTTTACAATTAACAACAGAGCCCAAACTATTATATTCAACTGCTAATTATTTTCAGATATTATTTTTACAGTCAAATAAAAACTGAAAAGTTTGTACTCAATTGCACATAAGGTAGTTTTCATAAATGCTTGTCTTCATGAAAAATGTATTCAAACATACATTTAATAAGCTCCTCTCTAGTGTTTTTCTATGTTTTTTCTAACTAACGAACTGTGAACATTGGAAATATTTAAATGCAACACTAAGTGACAATGTTCACAAGCTGTTTATTGACGTCTTTTCGCAGAAACTCTAATTGAGCGACTACATGAGATGTACATTTCGGTAAAATGTACTCTATCTTTCAACATACCTTTTGGTGTTCATGCATTTTTTTTCATGCCGTCACTTGTAGTAAAGAGGAAGAGATGACTCGAATAAATCACGCTCTGTGTTGCTGCCTGAACACATTTAAGAGCATCAAAACGTAAAAACGGCTGTTTTTAAATAACTGGTCGATGGCCGATAATAATTGCTTTTATCGACTGATATCGAGTATTAGCCATTACATCGGTGCATCCCTACTAACTAACTCAAAATAATAAATACAATATTTCTGGACTTAAGGGCATTGCGAACTGAGTCTGAAATTTTCGTATGCGTTTTTTCGTATTCGTGAATCGGTGGCTCTGAATTGTCAAAACACCATTCAAACTGCTTGCTACGGATGCGAAAAACGCAGAAAATCGAACCCTCTCCGATTTTTTTTATGACGGACGAAAGTTTCATAGACAGTGTGCAAGCGTGATTGACATAACGTGAGGTCGAGGTTTTTCTTAACGTGCGGAAATTTCGGATGCGAATTTCGGACTGGCCTTGTGCAATGGCCTTTACAGTTTTGCTCTATCATTATCCTGTTCTCTTAAAACTATGCATTGTTCTTATTTCTACGTCCCTTAAGATAACAGTGATTAAAAAATATGCTAAATGAATGAATGTTGTATCAGAAAACCTTTTCTTCAATAACAGAAAGAATGACCACAGTAATTTGTGGAGAATCCCCCTTATTTTTAACGAAAGCGTGGACAAAGTCATTTGTAAATTGAATGCATTTGGCTTCCGGTGTCAATAGCTTCCAGTTATGTTTAACTGTTCAAATCAGCTCATTATGCTGCTTGATATTGGTATTTTTCTATATTATAAACACACTGGTTTGTAGCGCAAATAGTTTAACTGTTTACTGCACTTTGTTATTATTATTCTAGTTATTTCCCTATGAATCAGAAATCTATGTAGCTACTTCCGTGTCGCAAAATAAGGTGAATAGCTTTAGGAAGTCAGATTAAAAATATAATAAAACACGTCAACCATCCTTTATTTGTCTTGTTACTGGTTCACTGGCAGCACGTGCCTGGACTGGCCTCTGAGTTTCTCAAATGGAGGTAGTCTGTGTGTATTGAAGTCAAACAGCTTTATTTTCTGCAGATGAGCGTTGCCATCAACTGGCATCTTGAACCAGCAACAGCTGGTTAATGTGAATAAGAGTGGAGAGGGCCGAAATGGAATGGGCTTCCATTCTGATGGCTTCTCTTTCAGATGAATCAGTGGGCTAAATTGGATTTTGCTGGGCTGTGTCCTGAAGCGCAGTGCAGATGTTGCTTTTTGAACCCGATCACTTGTCCTGTTGATGCAGAGAGTACCTGCTATTTCACAGTCAAAATACATGCCAGCTCAATTCAATGCAGCAAGCTTCTAATCACCACTCTTGGATCATACACAAATCAAACAAATCCAATCCTATAGCCAAACTTCTGCTCACGTTTTCAATTATCCAAGATGATTGCATGTCTATTTAGATGAAAGGATATAGAAGCAGACTGACGTCACAAAGGTCTCTCAAGTTACGGAAAGCAATTCAGGGATGCTCATACCAACTGGTCTATTAAACAATTTGCAAATCTGGTTTATAGTGTAATTTAAAGCTGCAGTCCGTAGTTTTTCCTCTTTGTCGCCATCTCTGTCCGAAATCTGCAATTGCAGTTATTCGCGGACTTATCATCTGTACGTGGGTTGTGCCTCGGCACGGCACAGCGCGGATGAATCCGATGTTTTGAGGAGAATGTGTGGCTGTCAGTCGCCGCCGGTGTCGATACTGGCATTCAGTATCAAAGATTATACTTTTTTTGAGGTATGACCAACATAAGAATTTTCACCGGAAAAATGTAATCTGAACAAGTAAGTAACATCCAATTTTGTTCTGACCAACTAAGGGAAAAAAAGCATTGCAGTAAATCATGCTGATTAAATCTAACGATCACTTATTATATCACGTCAAACCGTGCAAATTATACTTTGTTCTCAAATTGTTAATGTTAACAACATCAGCATTGCGCGACTACATTTAATGCCCTTCCGATATTTATCCTTGTTTTCGCATGGGCCCGGTTGCAGTTTCTTTTTTTCTGTAGCCACTCCGAAGTCTTTTGCATTTTACAACGGGTGAATCTCCAGTTGTCACTGCTGGTGATTGTCGTTTGAACCTTTTTGGATCCGCCATCAAATTAATACGTTTAATTATATCAAGTGCTGTAAAAAAAAGGCAATAAAACTCCACCTCCAACATCCTCACACGCAATGTAGCCTACTAGCCGAGACTCCTTCTTTATGTGTACAGATGTGACGTAATGACGCAATTTCCCATGGAAATCCACCAGTACCACTGGAATTAAAAACATTATTACAAGCTTGACGTTTTGAATCGAGCCAAGGCAAGCAGAGAGTTTTGAACACTGGCTGGTTATGTACTTGCTCAAAACATTATTTTGGATTATTTTTAACCTAAAAAAGTTACGGACTGGAGCTTTAAGTTGAAGCATGTATGTAATTTTTTTTTTTTTTTTTACTTAAGACTCAGAAAATTTATCCAGAAGACTTTAGCATGTATGCATTTCCATATAAAACAACATTATGCAACACTTAATAGCATAGATATGTAAGGGTTGGCAAACAATTTCATATTTCACTCCAGACCTCTACAGAACAGCTCGAGCTAATGGTTGTGTAGACACTGGAATCGGGTATGGTAAATGTGTGTAAGTAGTTCACAAACACAGTACGCAGCCAAGCACATGAGAAAATTATGGCTATGGATGGCCTGTCAAAGCATAAAACTTAAAAGCGGCTCGCTTTTCGCCGTTCTTTCTTTCAACCCCCACCATTTTATTACATTTGAGCTTTTATGAGAGAAGCAAAAAGATAGCTACTTTCAAAAGAAAGACAAAACATGATTTGTTGTTGAAAAATGAGTTAGTTTGGAGAAACGGCACAAAAGAAAAACAAATCAACCGAAAAAGGAAAGAGGCATTCAAGCATTGGCAACAAAAACAACACTTTTCTGATTCTGAATGTTGAAAGTTATTGCAAAAATAGCCGGGTGAGCTGAAGTCAATGACAATCAACACAGTTTTGAAATATCTTTCTCATGCTTGAATTAATTAGACATCTGGAACAACATGATAATTGATATTAAAATGTGTTTAACTCAGAATTTCAATACTTTTTTCACCTTTAATCCAACAAAAATACTCAAATCAAAGATAATTAATCATGTCATTAATTATCTACAGATAATCTAATATACTTTCACTGCAGTGTTCGTAGGAGCAAGACTACACATGTAAACCATGCATTTGCATTGATAAAGCGAGCAGCTTACCTTGATAATGGGCACTGAAGCCTTTGTATCGATGGTTGCTGTCAGTAACAAAGTGTAACCTCAGCCAGTTCTTGTTGCTAACAATAGGAGATGGGACATTCATTCCGGATAGCCTGCAAAAACATGAAGGAAAGCTCTTTACATTTGTTCCCGAATGTCACACATTAACAACGACAACAAAAAACATTTATAATAAGGTGGCATCTGTCTAAAGGGGCTGTAAAACTCACATTTTGTAGATGAACAATGATGGATAGCACTGTCAAAATGAGTTTAAATGATCTGTCTGTTTAGGCTGTAATAGTAGATGTTTAGATGGTCAATATTTTATCTTCTGAAGTATAAAACTTTCTGAAAGCTCATAATATACTACCAAGGCCACTGATCTAATACTTTGACATTTTGAGGCATGGCACTGGGGACATGTAAGAGAGTACAAGCACCTTAACACTTAGTTCACCATTACTCATGGAGTGCACGTCGGGCCAGATACGGCCAGCTTGCTCCCTGGACACTTTTGAGGGGCGGTGGACACACACTGAAAATGTTGACAGGTAAAAAACATTGTTGTGTGTGTGTATGTGTGTGAGTGCGCAGTGTGTCGTGAATCAGCGTGGCGCTGCAACAGAGGACAGAGGTCATTCTATCCCCAACCCTCCACCCATCAAAATGCTCCATCTTCATCCTACATCTGTCTCACTTTATTGATGACTAACTGGAGATGTCATTAAAGGACATGGCCACATGAATCACACTTTAATGGCCTTCACAGGCTGGAGCGGAGCCATATCATTACTGTTATCTTTCTGTCTCTCTCTCTCTCTCTCTCTCTCACACACACACACACACATTGTATATGTTATTTTGGTTAAACTTAAAGGTAAAGTGTGTAATCTCTGCCCTGCCCCACTGCCGTCACCACACAGAATTGTCAAAATAACGACTTTTGTTCTTTTTCATACGGTTACAGTGGAATACAATAGAAACAAGAAAATAATCAGGAGGAAAAGAATGCAGCAACTAAAAAAAAAGCTCTTGCTCGCCCCACGTCACATTAAAATACGGTTCAACGGGGCTTAAGGCCGCCTTAAGAAAAAATGAGCTTTTCACTACTCCCATGGTGTATGATTGCAGAATAGATATATAAACGCTGTAGGTTTGTAAGGAAAAAGGTGGATAGGTCTTTTAACAAAAGATGTGGGCTGCGTCCAAAATCACATACTATCTTAAGAATCTCACCAGAAGAAAATCCTACTGACTTGAATATTTTGATTCGGTTAACCAAAGTTTCTTTCAGTGACTCTTTCTGCAAGCTACATTACGACAGTAGGTGGCGACAAGTGAGTATCTTATTAAAAATAACAAGCGATTCTTTCAAACGTTCACTCAATAGATTCGTTTTCAAACAGTTCACGACTAAAACAGCGCAGATATAAAATACAGACTATACAATGGCAGGTAAACAACACCTTGGTATTTGTACTATAAATCATACTGTAATAGTGCAAAATATATTGTATGTTAAGTATTTCTGTGTGTAAGCCTGTGGCCTTTAAATACAATATTTAAAACTGTACTATTTGTGGCATAGTCACACACATCTTTTGCTTGGTTTCACACTAACAAAACATACTATATGAGATTTCACAGAGCTCCATCAGCCTCCCAAAGGGACAACTGGTTTCCTGACATCCTAGTAATGAGTCTTTGAAATATGTATTCAGGATTTACATGAAACTTGCAAGACTTTGTTTGTCCCATTGTTGTTATGCGGTGGCACAATCCCAAAACAACAGTACTTGCACACACAAACCTTTCCGTGTCCGTGACTTTACATGTCGCAGTGAGTTTAAATTAAAATCTGAAATGGAGTCCCATAAATTAAACATCTGTTACTATAAAGACCATAAATGAGTTATGAGTCTTAACCATTTAGGTTCTTCCGTTTTATGAGCATAATCTAATTTAAGAAATGAAGAATGGCAAAAGCCCCTTAAATTTAAAAGCCTAACATTAAAAAGTTTTAGTTTTATCCCCTTTTCTGCCAATAACCTACAAACTTACAAAGAAGTCCATGCTAAAATACACTTCATACTTATCTTTGAGTTTACCACAGCTAATGTGCTTTGGCTTTAAGGAAAGACACATGTTGTACTACTTTTAGGCCCTGTGTCCACCAAAGCGTTTTTTCACGCACCTGGCGTAAAATTCTAATTGTTTTCAATGGGAGCGCCGCGTTTTTTAAACGCCATGAGCGTAACGAGGCACTGAGCGTGTATTTTAACGCTGAAGCGCTGAGCGTTCGGCGTTTTTTACTGGTCGCCGAAAGTTGAAAAATGTTCAACTTTGGGTAAAACGCAGCGCTCATCACTGTCACTTTTTACACAGCTGTCCAATCACAGTGGAGGAGGGGCGGGACAAATACCACACCGACCAACTGTCACAACATTCTTTCTGTACAACGACGTCAACCAGCAGAGCTAACCGAACAAAATGGATGAAAAATATTTTTTTTAGTATGAAACAAATTATCTACGAAATCATTTACAAGTAAACTGTGCTGCGGATATTCTGTATCATAGCAACGAATCGTCTCAACTGAAAAAATGCAGCGCTGCCAAAACGCTCTCAAGCGCCCACAGCTAGGCGTTTTCAGCAGAGCGTCTAGTGTTTTCAGCTGGCTAAAAACGCTTTGGTGGACACACGGCCTTATTCCATCCATGCATGACAAATACCATTGAACAGTTCTGCAAATATGTGATTCGCTCCATCATAATGAGTCTTAAAGCACCAAAATACAGTGTTTAATGTCATTTTTGATCAAACAAAGTCTCCGCTTTCAAATTCTGTAATTTTTTGTGCAAAATTCAAACATTAAATGCCATTTTGATGCTCTTTAATGATCACTGCAGCGCCTCAGTTCAAACAGAAACTCAGAGTGCGAATTAATCGATAATTTCTTCTGCTTTACTGACACCTGTAGCATGAAAATACATTAACACCAGATGGGTAATGTATAATGAGAGATACAGTATAACTTACTGAAATGTTTAATCGTGTATCAACATATTACCTGACATTACATTTACCCATATCGCTAACAAATGGATGAAAAGTATTGTTCCCTTTCGAAGGGAACTCAACAATACGTCATCGACGTTATGGGGGAAC
The DNA here is from genome assembly GCA_026230005.1 of Gila orcuttii. Lineage (NCBI taxonomy): Eukaryota > Metazoa > Chordata > Actinopteri > Cypriniformes > Leuciscidae > Gila > Gila orcuttii. The sequence continues at coordinate 3,951,241 of JAPDVR010000010.1, read as the reverse complement.
GCCTCAGGCGTGACAGGTGTCTAAAAATAAAGTATCAACTCACAGCAATCATGTTGACCGGCGACAGCCCGTGCATCATCAGCTCGAATGATGAGCGCGTCAATCTGGATGTATAAAAAGTGCGCCTTGAAACCGTGACAACATCTTTTCGTCTTCAGGGACTGTTTGTCTGTTTTGAGTAATCAACTATGAAGCGTGCAGAGAAGGGGAAAATACTATCCGCAAGTGTGCCGACCCGTGTCCCAGATATTTGACACCGGAGGATTCACACGATCTGTGCGTTTTCTGCCTGGGAGAAGAGCATGCGCGGGGAGTTCTCGAGGGAACTTCCTGCGCAAACTGTGAGCGTTTCTCTCTGAAAACGCTCCGTTCTCGTCTGTCCCACTTCTCGAGGGAAGTGGGCGCGGCATCTGAACCCCGCGGTGTTGGTCCCGCTCGGGCTGAGGCTCAACGGCGCGTGAGCTCGTGGGGCTCTCAGATGAAGCTGGCAGATCAGCTGGAGGGGGGCGTTAACCTCGCAGTAGAACTCAGGTTTCTGAGTTCTTGAGTCCTGGTGTGCTTCATTTCGCACGCTGCAGGTTTTATGTTGAGTGAAAATTTTTTTTTCTGCGCAAATAACATTTTTCTCTTCTTTTCAGAACTCGTCTCCTGTACAGAGCCGGGGACATGTTTGGCAAGCAAAGGTAATGTAGAATTGTAAGGTGAGCTGAGCTCCCACATGTGGTCGCCAGGTTACAGGCCTCACCAGGCCTTCCAGGCTATGAGCTTCCATATGTCAGGTCACAGGCCTTATCCAGGCTTCCTGAATATGAGCTCCCACATACTGTGGTTATCAGGTTACAGGCCCCACCCGGCCTTCCTGATATGAGCTCCCACATACTGTGGTCGCCAGGTTACAGGCCTCACCGGCCTTCCTGGTTATGAGCTCCCACATACTGGGTTTCAGGTTACAGGCCTTACTAGGCCTTCCTGAATATGAGCTCCCACACACGGTGGTCGCCAGGTTACAGGCCTCGCCAGGTCTTCCTGGTTATGAGCTCCCACATGCTGTGGTCACCAGGTTACAGGCCTCACCGGCCTTCCTGATATGAGCTCCCACATACTGTGGTCGCCAGGTTACAGGCCTCACCGACCTTCCTGGTTATGAGCTCCCACATACTGGGTTTCAGGTTACAGGCCTTACTAGGCCTTCCTGAATATGAGCTCCCACACACGGTGGTCGCCAGGTTACAGGCCTCGCCAGGCCTTCCTGATAAGAGCTCCCACATACTGTGGTAGCCAGGTTACAGGCCTCACCGGCCTTCCTGGTTATGAGCTCCCAAATACTGGGTATCAGGTTTTAGGCCTTTACCAGCCTTCCTGATATGAGCTCCCACACACGGTGGTCACCAAGTTACAGGCCTCACCCGGCCTTCCTGATAAGAGCTCCCACATACTGTGGTAGCCAGGTTACAGGCCTCACCCGGCCTTCCTGATAAGAGCTCCCACATACTATGGGAGCCAGGTTACAGGCCGCACCGGCCTTCATGATATGAGCTCCCACCTTCTGTGCTCGCCAGGTTACAGGCCTCACAGGCCTTCCTGATATGAGCTCTCACCTTCTGTGCTCGCCAGGTTACAGGCCTCACCCGGCCTTCCTGGTTATGAGCTCCCACATGCTGTGGTCGCCAGGTTACAGGCCTTGCCAGGCCTTCCTGGTTATGAGCTCCCACATGCTGTGGTCGCCATGTTACAGGCCTCACCCGGCCTTCCTGGTTATGAGCTGCCACATGCTGTGGTCGCCAGGTTACAGGCCTCACCCGGCCTTCCTGGTTATGAGCTCCCACATGCGGTGGTCGCCAGGTTACAGGCCTCACCCGGCCTTCCTGGTTATGAGCTCCCACATGCTGTGGTCGCCAGGTTACAGGCCTCACCCGGCCTTCCTGGTTATGAGCTCCCACATGCTGTGGTCGCCAGGTTACAGGCCTTGCCAGGCCTTCCTGGTTATGAGCTCCCACATGCTGTGGTCGCCAGTTTACAGGCCTCATCGGCCTTCCTGATATGAGCTCCCACATACTGTGGTCGCCAGGTTACAGGCCTCACCCGGCCTTCCTGAGTATGAGCTTCCACATGCTGTGGTTGTCAGGTTTCAGGCCTCACCGGCCTTCCTGATATGAGCTCCCACTTACTGTGCTCGCCAGGTTACAGGCCTCACCGGCCTTCCTGGTTATGAGCTCCCAAATACTGGGTATCAGGTTACAGGCCTTACCAGCCTTCCTGATATGAACTCCCACCTACTGTGGTCGTCAGGTTACAGGCCTCACCGGCCTTCCTGGTTATGAGCTCCCACATTCAGTGATCACCAGGCTTCAGGCCTCCTCGGCCTTCCTGGTTATGAGTTGTCACATGTCAGGTTTCAGGCCTCACCAGGCCTTCCTGAATGTGAACTCCCACTCACTGTGGTCGCTAGGGTGTGGTTGTGAGCTTTCACCTTCCAGGTTGTAGGCCTCATTAGGCCTTCCTGAATGTGAGCTCCCACACATTTTGACTATCAGGTTACAGGCCTCATCTGGTCTTCCTGATTATGTTAAAACCATACTTATGGTAAGTCACACGACGGAACATCTTGTGTACTTTCTAAAATCCATTTTCATGGTAAGGGTCATGCGCTGTATGCTTCGGTCCCTTCCTATGTGGCCCAGACCCAGGTCTTTCACCACGGGTCCCACTCTAGATGCGTCCTGTCATCAAGGTTTGCTACGACAGACGCCTTTTTCTGATCCAGGCCTTCCTGGATTCGGAATTACTAAGTACATGCACTTTTGTTTCATGTACTTTCTAAAATCCATATTTATGGCCTATCTTGAAGTAGCCCCACATGGTGTGGTTGTCAGGTTACAGGCCTTGTCAGGCCTTCCTGATATGAGCTCCCTCCTACTGTGGTTGTCAGGTTACAGGCCTCGCCGGCCTTCCTGGTTTTGAGCTCCCACATTCAGTGGTCACCAGGCTTCAGGCCCCCTAAAGAAAAAGCGGCCTTCCTGGTTATGAGTTGTCACATGTCAGGTTTCAGGCCTCTCCAGGCCTTCCTGAATGTGAACTCCCACTCACTGTGGTCGCTAGGGTGTGGTTGTGAGCTTTCACATGTCAGGTTGCAGGCCTGATGAGGAGTCCTGAATGTGAGCTCCCACACATTTTGACTATCAGGTTATAGGCCAGATCTGGCCTTCCTGGTCATGTCAAAACCATACTTATGGTAAGTCACATGATGGAACATCTTGTGTACTTTCTAAAATCCATTTTTATGGTAAGGGTCATGCGCTGTACGCTTCAGTCCCTTTCTATGTGGTCCAGACCCAAGTCTTTCACCTCGGGTCCCACTCTAGATCTCGTCAAAATATGCTACGACAGACGCCTTTCTGGCTAACTTCTTCATTCTGATCCAGGCCTTTTCTGGACTCAGAATGACTAAGTACATGCACTTTTGTTTCATGTACTTTCTAATGTAGCCCCCACGTAGTATGGTTGTCAGGTTGCAGGCCTTATCAGGCCTTCCTGGTTATGAGCTCCCATATTCTGGGTGTCAGGTTACAGGCCTCACCGGCCTTCCTGATATGAGCTCCCACACACTGTGGTCGCCAGGTTACAGGCCTCACCCGGCCTTCCTGGTTATGAGCTCCCACATGCTGTGGTCGCCAGGTTACAGGCCTCACCCGGCCTTCCTGGTTATGAGCTCCCACATGCGGTGGTCGCCAGGTTACAGGCCTCACCCGGCCTTCCTGGTTATGAGCTCCCACATGCTGTGGTCGCCAGGTTACAGGCCTCACCGGCCTTTCCTGATGTGAGCTCTCAGGTACTGGAGCTCCCCACATAGGGGGTAATCAGGTCTTTGGCCTCAGCACACCTTCCTGGTTTTGATCCCTCTCTTACTTCCTCAGTGTTCAGGACGAGCACTGGGTAGGCCCATGGATTGAGTGGACGACTTCCGTCATTTCTTGAGGTTGAGTTACACTCTCCAGGTGGTCCCGTCTCTGTGATCCGGAACTGAATGGTTTCTGCCAGCTTTGCAGGCCTTCAGTTTTGAACGCCTTTTCCAAGGCAGTTTCCAGAGGCTCTGTCTCGGACAGACAGGCAATGGCCAGATTGTGCGTCTTAGTATAGATCATGCCTGGTGGCATGTCAGGAGGCATGTTTTCATGTATAGTGACTGGCTGGGAGTCCCTTGAGTCCCCTAGCCACACTCCCTGGAAGGGACCCCTTCTATTTGGAAGTTGGTCCTAAGCCTTTGAGCTGGCCCAGATATACCTCCCATGAACTATGTTCTGGCAGTTTTCTCGGTTCATTAGCTTGGGCTATGACCGGTAGGGAGTGCTGTCACTGACAGCCCAACGTGACCTAGGGTGAGTGGTTTTTAGTGTCCTTTGTATTACTGGTGATGACAGTTGTCACTGCCATTGGGCATGCACTCCCCTCAGTATGGCGGCGTGGGTATTTCGTTCCCCATAACGTCGATGACGTATTGTTGAGTTCCCTTCGAAAGGGAACGTCTCAGGTTACGACTGTAACCTATGTTCCCTGAGAACAGGGAACGAGACAATACGTCTCCCTGCCATACCTCGGGGCCTGCCTGCAACAGTCCCTTCAGACGATAGGATGTTGTCACGGTTTCAAGGCGCACTTTTTATACATCCAGATTGACGCGCTCATCATTCGAGCTGATGATGCACGGGCTGTCGCCGGTCAACATGATTGCTGTGAGTTGATACTTGATTTCAGACACCTGTCACGCCTGAGGCGTTCCCCCATAACGTCGATAAAGTATTGTCTCGTTCCCTGTTCTCAGGGAACATAGGTTACAGTCGTAACCTGAGACGTTAACTCTTTCCCCGCCATTTAGGTAATTTTCCGGCTCTCCGTGTTTTCACTGTTATACTGTAGGGGGCGCTCTTACACATCTTCTGAAAGAGTACAGAATCTCCTGAAGACATGTAGCCTGGTTAAAACCAGACCCTTCTCAGTGGTAACTGAGTTAGGGTCTGGGGAAGGTTCATTGACAGTTCACTTCCAAAAGGGCGTCACCAACGGACGTCGCTCAAATGCCTCTGGGCGCAATTGGGTAGACCTTAAAACCAATCAGATCAATCGTCATCTTGTAAAGCCCGCCTCAACGTTTGTGATTGGTGCCTCGATTTGGAAAGATTGGAAATGAGCTTGTATGGGCTCTTCGCCAGACTAACTTGCAGAGCAAATCTAAATTTGCCGGAGGTTCGTCTGGGTTTTCCCAGGCTAGAAGACATGTGAAGAAGAAGCTGAAACAAGCGATATCATATAAGCAGTAGCATATGTAAAATAACATGATCATCAACATTAAACAGCATATAAATCAAAACTGCCTAATGTTACTGAATGAAAAGTCGACCCAGGACGAGCTGTAGGACTGTGAAGCTTTGGGGCTGTTGATGGACTCGATTTACTCCATCTGTGTTTTAATCATCGTTCTGAATCCCATCCAGATGTTGTCTTTGTCAAAAACACGTTATCTCAGCTTTTTGCTCAAAATGTTGCCATTTTTTTAATGAAACATACCCATATTCAAGTGTTGATAAAAAAAAGAATGCATGAAGCTAGAATAAAACAGTTTTTTTGTTTACAAACAGAGGGTCTGTTCTTTTGATAATGTTCAGATATTCAATAAAATATTCTGGGGGCCATGATATTTTTGTGAAAAGGATAAAAAATGCTGGCACTGGCTGGCAACTTTTTTCAAAAACGCTCATGGGAAAGAGTTAAATATAGATGAAAAATATTATAAATGCATTACATTTGTACTTAACCTGTTAGTACTACTACTACTACTACTACTACTAATAATAATAATAATAAAATCCTAGTTATGTAAAAAAAAGAAAGAAAAGTCTTAAAATTGTTTGGAATCTTTAGAGGCAACTCAAAAAAAGTTTTGGAGACACAATTATAACATTAGATTGCTCTGAATTTTTTATTCAGTGCATAAAAATGCAAAATGTGTCAAAATGACTCAAAATAATGGAGCAGGTCTCAAATGTGTTTATACTTGCATCATGCAAACTAATTAAAAAGACAACCCACCCATGTCCTTGCAAAAATATATTGAAACCTCAGATAAGTGTCAGATAAAACTTATAGGTGCCGTGGGACATGATGCACGTCCCTCAGATAGATGCCTACAGATGACTGAGGAACTCAGTTTGAAATACACGGCCGAATGTAGTGTTTCAGTGACGCCCTTACTGTATATCAGCTCACTTCTGGACAGAAATACAGCTTTGTTTTTTAATTGTAAAGTGCACTGGCAAAATTACTTCAGCTTATCGATGTGATCGTCCCGGCTGCGAGTCGCAGTCCTGTATAGCACATGTTATTTGTAATTGCCTGACAGTTTAATTAAATAAGTGTGAATTTTGCAGCAACATAATTTGAGTGGTGTTCGAACCCAAGCACACCAGAAGAACTCTGATTCCTCCACACCACCATATCCTACAGCTGAATAAATCACCATGCAAGTCAATAAACCCTTTCACATGGATAAGTGTAATTTAATCAGCATAGCTCATTCCAAGGTGTCTACTCTCTCTCTCTCTCTCTCTCTCTCTGTGTGTGTGTGTGTGTGTGTGTGTGTGTGTGTGTGTGTGTGTGTGTGTGTGTGTGTTTTTGTGTATGCTAAAACACATCAGAACACAAGGTCAGGAATAGGAAGGGGAGGTTATCAAACACATGGATGAGCAAAGAGTCGTACGAGCAAATCCTACCATGTCGGTGCAGTTAATCCACATGGACTGGTGAAACGGTTTATAAATAAGACTAGCTGATATGGTGTTGCATTGGAAACAAATATTGCTCAAAATGTGTACACATATTTTACAGGTCCTTCTAAAAAAATTAGCATATTGTGATAAAGTTCATTATTTTCCATAATGTAATGATAAAAATTAAACTTTCATATATTTTAGATTCATTGCACACCAACTGAAATATTTCAGGTCTTTTATTGTTTTAATACGGATGATTTTGGCATACAGCTCATGAAAACCCAAAATTCCTGTCTCAAAAAATTAGCATATTTCATCCGACCAATAAAAGAAGTGTTCCCTTTCGTAGTCACTCCGAGTTACGTCGAGTGACGGAGAATGGGGGTTTCGCCTAGAAAGCCAATCATCTTCGAGTATTACAAAACGAGCCTATGGCAATGAAATGCCATGGGTCTGCGGAATTTGCATAGCGTATCTCCGCCCCACTGCGTGGGTATAAAAGGAGGAACGCCGGCAAAGGCAGATCATGTTTTCGTTTCGGAGCCAAGAAACTTCTCTTCACTCCACAAGCCAAATCCTGAGTTTCAGTGACTTCTCTTCGAGACGAGCGAGCTCTCCGGTGTTGGTGTGACGGCGGTACCCAGCGAGTTCACATCGCCTGCGGTCTGTGCAGTGATCTGCCAGTTGGTGTGTTTCTCCCTGGTCGCCTCAGCATCGCTGAGCTTTTTTCCTCTCTAAAAGAGCTGCACGTGGCACGTCTTTTTAAAGATGTCTCGCCCGTGTTCTTCTGGGTGCGGTCGATTCCTGTCTTCCTTTGATGGGCACAATCGCTGCTTTGCGTGTCTGGGCTTAGAGCACGCTAAAGCAGCGCTTGTGGATGACTCATGTTCCTTCTGTGGGAACATGACCATCGCAACACTAAGGTCGAGACTCAATGATCTCATTCGAGAGAGAGTCCCCTCATCCACACCCCGATCTACACCCTCCTCGAGAGGTGGTACTTCGGCTGGTGGACAGGGTGACTTGAGGGTGACGGTGTGGAACAAAAATCCGACGATACGTCCTCGGATCACGCCCCCCTCTGCAGTGTTGCAACCCGCGAGCGCCGCGGTGATTTTACCGGGTCCATCCACTGATGCCCCGCGTATTTCATTCGGCGCTCCAGAGGATGACTCGATGTCGATCGCGGCATCACAAGGTGGGCAAGAGTCATCGGGAAGTGACGATGCGGCTGCGATGCCTCCTTCTGGAGTTCCAGCGTTGCCCGTATCAGATCCCGAGATGACCGCCATGCTCTCCCGAGCCGCCGCGAGCATCGGGCTCGAGTGGAACCCTCCACCCTGCCCCGAGCGCTCGCGGCTGGATGATTGGCCTCTCGGCCGCAGCCAACCCCAATACCTTTCTTCCCGGAAGTGCATGAGGAGCTGACGAAATCATAGAAGGCTCCCTTGACCTCCCATGCACGTTCGTCGGCTTTCTCCCTCGATGGGGCGGTCGCCCATGGGTACACTGGGGTTCCCCCGGTTGAACGCTCTGTTGCGATGCAACTGTGTCCTCAGAGTGCTTCATATCGTGGTAATCCTAAGCACCCGTCCAAGGCCTGTAGGCTTTCGTCCTCCCTTGTGGCGAAGTCTTACAAGGCTGCAGGACAGGCGGCCGCCGCTCTGCATGCGATGAGCACCTTACAGGTCTACCAGGCCCAGCTGCTCAGAGATATGCACGAGGGCGGGACTGACCCAGGGCTCTTTGATGAGCTGCGTGCCGCCACTGACCTCGCTCTCCGAGCGACGAAAGAGGCCTCACGCTCCCTGGGTCAGGTGATGGCCACTTCGGTGGTCCAGGAGCGTCACCTGTGGCTGAACCTGGCTGATATGCGGGACGCCGAGCGCTCTCGTCTGCTCGACGCCCCCATATCCCAGGCCGGCCTCTTCGGCGGAACGGTCGAGGACTTTGCCCAGCAGTTCTCGACCGCACAGAAGCAGTCTGAGGCTATCAAGCATATTCTGCCCCGACGGCCCGCTGCTGCCTCCACCCAGCCGTCGGTTCAGAAGCCTCAGCCTGCTCGCCGCCGAGGGCGCCCTCCTGTCGCTCCCTCCCCTCCCGCACGGCCCCAGCAGCAGCCTTCACCCGGGCCGCGTCGTGGAGGAGGCCGCAGGAAGGCGCCCCAGCCCTCTCCAGCCCCGCGCCCCGCTAAACGCCAGGCTAAGCGGCGCTCCTGAGACGGGCTGCTCAGTGATGGTTCCGGTTCTTCCCCAGGAGGTGGTTGCAGGCCCCCTCCTTCCCCCGGCGGAGGGCCGGGGGAGAATCTTTTGTTTTCCCGCTGCTCACCCACGGGTGGGCAGTACCCCAAAACTGTTAAAGAAAGAACCGACACTTCCATCTCTGAGCACACAGAGCCGGCTGACAGTGTGCGACGCCTCCGGGCCTCGCTGCTCTCATCCCCCTCTGTCACAGAGTTCTCGGACAGCAGTGTGCACCGCCTCCGGGCCTCGCCACTCCTGTCCCCCTCTGTTCCAGAGGGCGCAGACGACAGTGCGTGCCGTCTTCGGACCACACCGCTCTCGTCCCCCTCTGTCGCCAGCCCCCTGGCAGAGCAGACCCCCGTGGAACGCTGGTCCTTCCCTGGTCTCCTCTGTCAGGGCGCGGAGCCTGACCACGCCCCCGCGCAAGGCCGCTATGCCACCCTCGCCGGGGCCGGTCACTCTGCTTCGCTGCCCCTCCGGGGGGACGTCTGTCGTTCGCATGACCCCGCTGGTTCAGTTTCTGGCAGCTTGGTTAGAGCTCCCCAGCCTGTCCCGCTGGGTCGCCCGAATGATCAGGCGCGGCTATGCGATTCAGTTCGCTCGGTCTCCTCCCCGCTTCAGCGGAGTCCGCTTCACTATGGTCGGTGGCAATGCCCCCATCATGCGAGCGGAGGTTGCCACCCTGCTGGCGAAGGGTGCAATCGAGACTGTCCCTCCAGCCGAGATGAGGTCGGGGTTTTACAGCCCGTACTTCATCGTCCCCAAGAAAACCGGTGGGTTACGACCGATCCTGGACCTGCGCGTCCTGAACCGCTCCCTTCACAGGCTGCCGTTCAGGATGCTCCCAGTGACTCCGACCTACCGTCAGTTCTTCACCCCGTGGAGGAACCTCCATTTTCTACGGGCCGGAGTCCCCCTAGAACGAGTTTCCAGGCATATTGTTGTCTCCACAGATGCCTCTTCCACGGGCTGGGGCGCCATGTGCAACGGACATGCTGCCGCGGGCTCCTGGACAGGACCCCAGCGCCTTCTGCATGTCAATTGCCTCGAGTTGCTGGCAGTACGCCTTGCCCTGCACCGTTTCCACACGCTGCTCAAGGGTCAACACGTGCTAGTCCGTTCAGACAATACCGCAACAGTAGCGTACATCAACCGTCAAGGTGGTCTACGCTCCCGCCGTATGTCGCAACTCGCTCGCCACCTCCTCTTATAGAGTCAGAAGCACCTGAGGTCCCTTCGTGCTATCTACATTCCGGGCGATCGGAACCTTGCAGCCGAAGAGCTGTCTCGGCTCCGTCCTATCCCTGGCGAATGGCGACTCCATCCCCAGTCGGTCCAGCTGGTTTGGGATCAGTTCGGGGACGCACAGGTAGACCTGTTTGCCTCCCACGACTCATCCCATTGCGCCCTGTATTACTCCCTGACCGAGGGCACTCTCGGCACGGATGCACTGGCGCACAGCTGGCCGCGGGGCCTACGCAAATATGCGTTTCCCCCAGTGAGCCTTCTCGCACGAACTCTGTGCAAGATCAAGGAGGACGAGGAGCAGGTCACTCTGGTTGCGCCATACTGGCCCACCAGGACCTGGTTCTCCGAACTAGTACTCCTCGCGACAGCACCTCCTTGGCCAATTCCTCTGAGAGAGGACCTCCTCTCTCAGAGACGGGGCACCCTTTGGCACCCTCGTCCCGATCTTTGGAGACTCCACGTGTGGCTCCTCGACGGGACGAGGCAGGTTTGAGTACCCTGTCACCTGCGGTGGCGGCTACCATCACTTCCGCTAGAGCTTCGTCCACGAGACATCTCTATGCGTTGAAGTGGAACCTCTTCGTTAACTGGTGCTCTTCTCGCCGAGAAGACCCCTGGAGATGCCTGATCAGTGTCGTGCTTTCCTTCCTGCAAGATGGGCTGGAGCGAAGGCTGTCTCCCTCCACCCTGAAGGTGTATGTGGCCGCTATAGCTGCATTTCACGAAGCAGTTGATGGTAAGTCTCTGGGAAACACGACCTGATCATCAGGTTCCTGAGAGGGGCGAGGAGACTGAATCCTCCTCGTCCTCCTCTCGTTCCCTCTTGGGACCTCTCAGTGGTGTTAAATGCCCTGCAGAGGGCTCCCTTCGAGCCTCTGCAATCAGTGGAGCTTAAGTTCCTGTCTATGAAGACAGCGCTCCTGGTTGCACTGGCCTCCATTAAGAGGGTAGGGGACCTGCACGCATTCTCCGTTGACGAAGCGTGCCTGGAATTCGGGCCGGCTTACTCTCACGTGATCCTGAGACCCCGGCCTGGATATGTGCCCAAGGTTCCTACCACTCCCTTCCGGGACCAGGTGGTGAACCTGCAAGCGCTGCCCCTGGAGGAGGCAGACCCAGCCTTGGCACTGCTCTGTCCAGTACGCGCTCTCCGCGCTTACGTAGACAGGACGCGGTGTTTCAGGACCTCAGACCAGCTCTTTGTCTGTTATGGTGGGAGACTGAAGGGAAAGGCTCTCTCAAAGCAGAGGTTGTCTCACTGGATAGTGGACGCCATTGCTTTGGCTTACCAACAGCAAGGCCGACCGTGCCCCCTTGGTGTGACAGCCCACTCCACCCGGAGTGTGGCTTCCTCTTGGGCTCTAGCGCATGGCGCCTCGCTGGCAGACATCTGTAGAGCTGCAGGCTGGGCGACACCTAACACATTCGCCAGATTCTATAATCTCCGAGTGGAGCCACTGTCCTCCCATGTACTCGCTTCAACCAGCTAGTTCAGGACCCGCTCAGGTGTCTTCGCTTGCTCGCCATTCCACTCCACGGACTGGATACGTGCGATTTATTTCCTCAGGTGAGCCTTCCCTTCGGAAGCCCTGAGTTCCTCCAGCACTGTTGACGCTGGCGCCAGTTTCTATTGCTTGTGCGTCGGCTAGGTGCCTCCGTGTGCATGGTTCCTCCCCAGTAACCCCCACATGTGTATTTCCACTGTAAGCCTCTTTGAGCATGTGTCTTTCCCTCGGCAAGCCACCCTGCCACCCCTGGAGTTGAAAAGTTGCCACCCCACGGGCTGGTTACTCCAGTGTTCTTCCATATGAAGCCTTCGGGCCATATGTGTATTCCTAAGTCCTCCCTACGGGTAGGCATGCTGCGGCATATCTCCTCTGAGATATGCTCCCCAGTGTACCTTGGTATTCCTGTGTTAAGTAGGACTCCTTCGTCCGTGCCAGTATCACGACAGGGGGATCAGACTTTCGCAGGGCACTGGAAGACAGCTGTGAAGGTGGCGTGATTACACGGGGACCCCCATTCTCCGTCACTCGACGTAACTCGGAGTGACTACGAAAGGGAACGTCTCGGTTACGGATGTAACCCTCGTTCCCTGAGTAGGGAACGGAGAAGTTACGTCTCCCTGCCACTTCCGCTGTACCGCTGGGTAGACGCCTGAGTCCAGTCTCGGCTCCTCAGCGAAGACATGATCTGCCTTTGCCGGCGTTCCTCCTTTTATACCCACGCGGTGGGGCGGAGATACGCTATGCAAATTCCGCAGACCCATGGCATTTCATTGCCATAGGCTCGTTTTGTAATACTCGAAGAATATTGGCTTTCTAGGCGAAACCCCCATTCTCCGTCACTCGACGTAACGTCTCCGTTCCCTACTCAGGGAACGAGGGTTACATCCGTAACCGAGACGTTTTTAATACAAAAAAAAAAAAAGTCAACCTTCAAATAATTATGTTCAGTTATGCACTTAATAGTCAATACTTGGTCGGGAATCCTTTTGCAGAAATGACTGATTCAATGCGGCGTGGCATGGAGGCAATCAGCCTGTGGCACTGCTGAGGTGTTATGGAGGCCCAGGATGCTTCGATAGCGGCCTTAAGCTCATCCAGAGTGTTGGGTCCTGCGTCTCTTAACTTTCTCTTCACAATATCCCACAGATTCTCTATGGGGTTCAGGTCAGGAGAGTTGGCAGGCCAATTGAGCACAGTAATACCATGGTCAGTAAACCATTTACCAGTGGTTTTGGCACTGTGAGCAGGTGCCAGGTCGAGCTGAAAAAATGAAATCTTCATCTCCATAAAGCTTTTCAGCAGATGGAAGCATGAAGTGCTCCAAAATCTCCTGATAGCTAGCTGCATTGACCCTGCCCTTGATAAAACACAGTGGACCAACACCAGCAGCTGACATGGCACCCCAGACCATCACTGACTGTGGGTACTTGACACTGGACTTCAGGCATTTTGGCATTTCCTTCTCCCCAGTCTTCCTCCAGACTCTGGCACCTTGATTTCCGAATGACATGCAAAATTGAGCAACAGTCCAGTGCTGCTTCTCTGTAGCCCAGGTCAGGCGCTTCTGCCGCTGTTTCTGGTTCAAAAGTGGCTTGACCTGGGGAATGCGGCACCTGTAGCCCATTTCCTGCACACGCCTGTGCACGGTGGCTCTGGATGTTTCTACTCCAGACTCAGTCCACTGCTTCCGCAGGTCCCCCAAGGTCTGGAATCGGCCCTTCTCCACAATCTTCCTCAGGGTCCGGTCACCTCTTCTCGTTGTGCAGCGTTTTTTGCCACACTTTTTCCTTCCCACAGACTTCCCACTGAGGTGCCTTGATACAGCACTCTGGGAACAGCCTATTTGTTCAGAAATTTCTTTTTTTGTCTTACCCTCTTGCTTGAGGATGTCAGTGATGGCCATCTGGACAGCAGTCAGGTCGGCAGTCTTACCCATGATTGCGGTTTTGAGTAATGAAACAGGCTGGGAGTTTTTAAAAGCCTCAGGAATCTTTTGCAGGTGTTTAGAGTTAGTTGATTCAGATGATTAGGTTAATAGCTCGTTTAGAGAACCTTTTCATGATATGCTAATTTTTTGAGACAGGAATTTTGGGTTTTCATGAGCTGTATGCCAAAATCATCAGTATCAAAACAATAAAAGACCTGAAATATTTCAGTTGGTGTGCAATGAATCTAAAATATATGAAAGTTTAATTTTTATCATTACATTATGGAAAATAATGAACTTTATCACAATATGCTAATTTTTTGAGAAGGACCTGTATAATAAATAAAAAATATGGTTGCAGAACGCATTGCTTTTTCAGTCAATAGACAGATCGTATTTAGTTATTAAATAATGTGTACCAAACAGCAACTGTTGCAATGTAGTCTAGAAGTATTTAATGACAGATAATGGCAGTATATATGTGTGTGTGTGTGTGTGTGTGTGTGTGTGTGTGTGTGTGTGTGTGTGTGTGTGTGTGTGTGTGTGTGTGTGTGTGTGTGTGTGTGTGTGTAAACATATGAGAGAAAAAGAGATAATTTATTTATTTATTTTTTCGCCTTATTTGTTTCTCAACCTTATTGGAGTATTGGACCCCCATAATATCTGAAACCAGCCTCATGGACCCCCCTACCCCTGTTCTCACCCGCCATCCACTGTTTTCTTTCCAATCACAATGATTTTCACAGTTAAACGCTATGAATGCAATATAAGTGAATGCAAGTTAAGTAATTCATTTTTTTTAATGACTGGCAACTAGAATTTAATTTGATTGCATTGAAATGGCACAACAATTACACAATCAATCACAACAACATTGTCAATTTCAGAACAATATTCTACTGCATTCTGTAAAACATCACATGTCCATTAATGTCCAATTTGAGATTAATATTTTAACAACGTCCATTTGACTGTTACTTTCTCTCCCCTATGCGACAGTTCTCTGACTGAAATCAACGCGCTGTAAACGTACTGGATTGAGTAAAATGGCGGCATATCGCGGTCAAAATAAAAACGCACATGAGGTCATTTAAAATAATTTTGTAATTTCAACTAGGGCTGCACGATTTAGGGAAAATGCGATTATTGAGGTCAATATTGCGATTGCGATATGCGATATAATAAACAAAAGGTTTCATGAGTCAACTTGCTTAGTTCTAAAGCAAAATGCACACTCAGATTAGTGATATTTCTGTATATTAATGTGTATTTCTCCACTCAAACTAGCAACAATAACTAAATTATTGATAACACCTTTAATGATCAATAAACCATTGATGCCTGGATAAAAATGTCATTACATGTCAAATGTCAAGTGAAAGCTCTAATTTTTTTAAAAACATGTATTAGGCTTCAAAAAATACTCACGATAAACCCATAATAAATGTCATATTTACCTGTGCCTTTCCTGTCTGACAGGTAGGACATATACACAAATTGAATAAAGTTATCAAATTAGTCTGCATAAATTATATATAGACTAGGCCTTAATCCTTATTAAAGCTACAAAAGTTCTTTTGTCAAGAGCACCGAGTAATTTTCTCTGTTCAATTTGTTCTTTGATTAACTTTCCTGACAGAAAGCTTTATTGGATGCTGGCGCTTTAAGAGCAGCCGCTGTTGAGACGCGGATTTCTCTCAAAACTCTTTACGTCCATCATAAGTCTGCTCTTATGTTATGAAGATACTCGACAAAACGATATTTTGGCATAACTGTGTGTGTGTTGTTCGTTCAAGCGCGAAAGAGAACTGTATTCTGGCGCGCGGTTTGTTTATGCGATAATGCGCATGATACTGGCGCGCGTATTTCTGTGAGTCAGCACATTCACAGGCAGCGCGCTCTCTTTTGACTTGTCGTGCAAGAATGCTTTAAAGGCATTCGCACGAATAGAGCGGGATCATGTAACACTAGCCAAAGGATGACAAAAAAATAACAGATGCTGCCTTAACAGCCCTAATTTGTTTATTTCATATAAAATCGCGGCATCTTGCATCATATAATCGCAGAGGCTTGACATCGCGATTACGATTGCGATATGATTAATAGTGCAGCACTAATTTCAACCTTGATTCTGGTTTTAGTAATACTAAAGTAAACAATAAAGATAAAAAATAAATTTTGGATTTTTAAAAATATATATTTTTAAATGGTTTTTCGGACCCCTTGCAATTATGCCACGGACCACTAGGGGTCCGCGTACCCCCGGTTGAGAAACACTGGTTTATGCTATAGTGCATCTTCTTTAAAATGACTCTACATAATACATACATACTCCATGTAGCTGTATAAATAAATAAATAAATAAATAAATATGCACATATATATACAGCTGGACTAAGTCCAGTTATTTAATTTCGAAATGATCCAACTCTATCTGTATTTATGTCATATGTGATTTAAAGTAAAAATATACAATAAGTATAGACTAAAATGAAGATATTTGCTAACAAAATCCAGACTTATTTTCTGTAATATGGGATATTTATGATAGATTTAAGAGATTTTAATACTTTTTAAAGGATGTGCAGACACCCTCAAATGCCACAAAAATGGCAAGAGAAAATGAATGAGTGTGGCAGAAAGGAAGAGACACAGAGAGAGAGTTTGAGATGTGCAGGAGCGGACAAGGTACAAAAAATAACAGGAAAAGTCAAAAAGGTTTAATAAGAGGAGAAAGAGCGGCTGCATTCACAATACCCTTACAAGACACGTCCTGTATCTCTGCATTCAGAAAAGTCCTCAGTGTGAGATAACTGTCAGTCAATGTACTAGACAGGGAGGACAACAATTCATTATTGCCTGTGATTTTATTCACACTCAGAGAAAAAAGGTCAAAAAGCTGTCAGTGGGTGGTAAACCTTTCAAAAGGCACCACTTTTGCTTACTATTTACCCATAAATGGAGCACATTAGTATCTTAAAGGAACATACAGGAAGTAGTTTTTGAAAGGATACCACCCCAGTGACTGCTTTTAAGAGTGCTGAGTGCCGCAGACTTTTTGCTTTCAGCGTGGAGAGAAATATTGCTTACCCTGGTTAGGAAATGACATTACAAATCTAATACTAACATAAACAATTTTAAACACACTTCAGACACCCAGCAGGGAAAGGTACTGCAGATAAAGACCAAAATTACACTCCAACTTGTGCTACAAATCGAACAAGATTATATAGCAGCTTTAATGTATTGTGGGTGTGTGAGATTTTAGGAGGGGTTTATAGCTGAGATGCATGTGAATGATGTGAATGAGCCACTGAAATCAATACATGCAGCAAAAGACACAGGGAACTACAGAGCATGCTCAGACTCAGACTCTGAAATGTGGCTTCAAAACACATCGACTTCTCTAAAAAAAAAACTTCAGAAAGGGGGATTGAGACAAAAGGGAGAAAGCCTTCTCACGAGGCAAGAAAAAATAAGAGCGTATCGTCATTGCCCATAATGGACTTGGCGAGCTTTTAAGCTTTTGCCATGCGAGTCACATCCCGTTCTCAGATCAATAGCTCTCAGTCGCTCTGTGCAAAATTAGGAGAGATTCATTATTAGCAAATGACAGCCGTTAGCATGTTCCTTAACCAAGGAATCTGTCTTAATTGCCTAGATGCTAATTAAGAAAGGTGGCAGCACTAACATAGAAACCCTCTACTTTTTGGTGAGCACACACACACACACGCGTAAATGTTCCAAAAGATTTCTATTTCAAATAAATGTGTGTTTTTTTTATTTCTATTCATTAAAGAATCCTGAAAAAATATGAAGCACAAAAATATGAAGCAGCACAAATATTTATGATAATAATCAGAATTGTTTTTTGAGCATCAAATCATCATATTAGAATGATTTCTGAAGGATCATGTGACACTGAAGACTGAAGTTATGATGCTGAAAATTCAAAAATAGAATCTTCTATAGAATCTATAGAAATAGAATTCAAAATAGAAAATGCCACTTTACTGTTTCCCAGTAGTTTGAGATCAAGCTTTTGTAAATAGCCAACCTGATCTCACAGGAAAACGTAACTGTTACGAAGTGACGATTTCGTATGAATTTGTACGATGTGAACCGTGCAAAAAAGAATGTTAAAAAAAAAGTAAGCATAAAGGTCCACCCCAAAACAAACCTATCACAGGGGAGTAAGCAGATCGAACGAAAGCAAGTGAGATTGTATGAATTCATACGAATTATCCACCACTTCGCCAAAACGTAAAATAGAGATTGTGTTGAAACAGAACACCAATCGCTACAGAAACGAACACATATTACTCTTTCTGAAACTTCATCAACATCCTGTATACCTGCAGTCCCATGGGGAGAGAGACAGCGAAAGAGAAAAAGAGAGAGAAGGAGAGAGGAAGCGAGATGAAAGCAGGCACGGGTCTCACACCAGCGGTCGCCTCATCAATCACAGGCAGCCGAAGCCCAGCCGAAGCCCAGACGAATGAGAGGCCGCTGGGAAGCTGCTCGCGTCTCTCCATCAAACTGATGTTTTGAAAGTAAGTAATCAGTGTTCTCCACGGGGACTCCTTCCCTGCACTCCTCCCTCCTTCCCTTGTTCTCCGCTACATGGAGTCAGGGCCTCTCCACCCCACAGCATTGTGGGAGCCATATTTGATCCATATCAGCACAGTGGGAAGGGCCCTACACTATCCAAACTGCAAAACGACTAAAAACGCTGTATTCTGCAGCCAGGCCATTAGATGGCGATGAAACACTATAGGTTAAACACGTAATACGCATGTGTATGACGTTATTGTTTTTAGAGATTCACATTTTTGTTGTTTACATGGACATCGTTTTCAAAAAGTCGCACTTTAAAACCCGTTTTCAAAAGTTTGCGTTTTCAGGCACCAAAAACGCCACTGTCATGTAAACGAATGGGCAAAACGCATAAAACGCTTTACGTTTTGAGTTGAAAACGGTGTATAGTGTAAACAGCCCTTTAGTTTTCATTGTGTTAAGTTTTCCTGTGTTACTTTAATTCAACCCAATCACCTGTTACCTCATTAATTAACTCATTAGCTCCTTTCTTTGCTTTGTGTATTTAAGCCCTCAGTTTCAGTCTGTTCTTTGTCATGTATTATTTAATGTTTATGGTAAAGTGGTTGTGTTTTCTTCAAGTGATTCTCCTGATTAGAGCCCGACCGATATGGATTTTTGGGGGCCGATGCCGATACCGATATTTGGGAGTAAAAAAAGCCCGATACCGATATATCGGCTGATATTATTTATGTGTATATTATAATACAGTAGCAATATTATTTATGTGTATTATAGTACAGTATACCATTCAAAAGTTTGGACACTTTTCTATTGGTGTGTACAAACTTTTGATGGGTACTTTACACAGTAGCTATAAACAGAATAAATATATTTTATAAACAGGTTTTGCAATGATCACTCAAATGTGGTGATCAAACACTTGTGTGACACAGATATGTAATGGAGGCAGGGGGAATGATAGAATGAGAATTATACAGTTGAGCTGTAACCAAACTAGTTTGCATTGCATGTTATATTATATTATATTCTAAATACTGTTGCATAATCTTCACTAACGACTTTGTCTTTTAATTTAGTCATAACTTGTATCAATAAATATATAAAAAGTGTCACTGACAAAACCTTATTATCTTCTATTTTTACTCTTAATTCCTCTAATCTCTACCAGTGGAGGAAGAACTCAGATCTTTTTACTAAAGTAAAATTAATAATATCATAATGAAAACGTTTTTAATTACATATGTACAGTAGGCTACTTTTATACTATTTTAAATAATTGGTAAGCAAAATGTACTAAACGTGAAACAAGGCTACTCTTAATGCAAAATGGCCCTATATAAAGTGTTATAATTATATACATTTTTGGAATATTGCTTGATGTTGTAACGTAGCGTTATCAGGCAGAATGAGCTTTAACACTGTGTCTACACCGGACGCGGCCGTTACTGCTCACGTCGCAACAGTTGTTTACCCGAGACAAAGCAGAATCAGTTTACTGTCGGACATCGCTCGCGCCACGCATTTTAATCAATGTTTCATCAACCAATTGTCTTAATAAATAAGAAGTAAATATAGCAGACAATATAATAAGGACTTCTCAGCTGTGTGCTTGCAATAGTCATAAGCTCACACAATACGTGACAGAGGCTTGTAGCAGAGAAATCAATTCTGTGAATTACACTGCGCAAATCACAAGTAGGCTACTACCCACTGGATGAAGAAGGGTTGGCTCTCAGTCTCCACAGGCTACATAAAATATTCATTTTATTTTATTTTATTTTTCGTGTTCGCATTTATGAGGAAAAAACAATGTTACAGACTCGACAGTTCAGCACTACGGACGTGAGTGCTCTGAAAGCGGCACTAAAATATGCTTTGAAACTTTCACATAGACATCAAACAGAAAGCACAGAACCTTTCGTTTCAAAGTGAATTTCGTTTTGTATTAATTGTATCTTAATTTTTATCAATGTTTCATCAACCAATTGCCTGGATTTAATATATAAGAAGTAGATAGCAGACAATAGATAATCTCGACACGGAGGCGCCTGCGGGTGAACTGGAGCTCGTCTCATGAACCGAAACTCAGCGTATAGACCTGAGAATTGAAATATATCTATCAGGGGCGTCATGCAAGCCAAAATTCATTGGGGGCGCACAATCTGAGACTTTGCAATTGTTTTCTGACGGGTGATATGGATCATGTTGGGAGGGGTCAGGGGGTTTCTCCCCCTGAAAATTTTTAAATTCTGGCTGCTAAACATACCATTTCAATGCAGTTTGGGAGGGACAGAAATACCTTACCTTAGCAGCAACCCTCCTCTATCTGAGGACTAAGTTAAAGTATCTATTTTGTAAGTTTATGTAAAAGACAGGTTGATGAAAGAACTGTAAGCTCAAATTCAAAAGCTTTTGAAGTCTACTTCATTAAAGCATGTTTACACACACACTTACAGTACACTTAGGCCTACTACACATGATTTTAAAAACAGTACCATTGCAGTTTTTATGTTATGATTTTAAATTGGTATGTGACCAAAGAACGATCTTACATTAAAGGTACATAAAGGTGCTGAAGTCTGACTTTGTGGTGCTCTGAAATTAAGTTATTTTAATATTAATATGTGATGAAGGACTTTGAAAGAAGTTTGACAGATTTCAGTGCTGAATAAGAATCAGAATCAGAAAGATAATAAGGTTAACACTACCCTGTTTATTTGAAAATGGTTAATATTTGACAGAAATGTAAAAAAGTAATCAAATCAAATGTAATATGTAACATTAGGCTACTTTAGTAAAATCATTGAAATACTGTAGTTACACTGCTCATTATTATATTTTAAATAAGGAACTTGTAAAGAGGACAAATTGTATGGCAGGCAGTAACGTTAGCCAACTAGTTTACGGTTAGACTAGGCTAGCTATCGATAACGTTACACTGACACAACTTAAGATAATGTTCTGAATTCGCAGCTAATATCAAATCCATAACTTTTTGATCAAGTTAAAATTTCCAGGTCAACCACAAATAATCCCACTACCTTTTAATATCATCCGATAACCTATTCAATGCCGATTTGTTGCTTTGCCCACTTACCACTTCAAGACTATCTGTAAAACATTGCCAGCTCAACGTGCGAGACAAGTGAGTTGCTTGAACATACACAGCAAAGATTCTAGATCGTTGCGCGCATAGCGCTCTAGATTTGATATACACAGACACCATATTAGGAAAAAGGGGCGGGCTGATGCTGACCGATTTATTACACATCCAGAAGAATACATTTGAGTCGTTATAGGCTCTGGTGATTATGGAGCATAATAGGAATAAAGTTGTGACAAAAAAATTATCAGGGAGGAAAAATCTGAGGGGGCACGTGCCCCCTCACTTTGAATGGGCATGACGCCACTGAATTGAAATGTCTACTTTTAAACAGAACAATTCAAAACGAAAGACAGACAGACTCATGTAATCGTATGAAATGTGCATTTCTCTCTGGCACGCGTTCACTGAAGATCGCGAGTCAGCATCGTCAACTTCATCTTTGGCTGACACTGACTGAAAACACTTGTTTGTTAATAAACAATTAAAATGTCTCCTTGCTATATTTGTTGTATTCATAATCATTACTTTTGCCAGTTCTTGTGACAGCTTTTAGGTGCTTTATTGGCAGCGCCACCCTTACATGAATCACGTACCCGCATTTTTTTAAATATTCATTTATCGGCCATTATAAATGCCGATACCGATAGTTAGGAAAATGCCTAAAATCGGCCGATAATATCGGCCCGCCGATATATCGGTCGGGCTCTACTCCTGATTATTAGATTAAAGATCTGTTTGTGTATCTCCTGAGTGGTGCGCTTCACTACAGTCACCTACTGTGAAATATATAGGGATATATTTAAATTTATTATATGCACATAAATATATAAAAAGAAGTGTATAAAATATAACCAGCTGAGTTCATGCTTCCGTGTGCTGTGGATGCTGAATACTTTGTCAATGCTGCTGTCTCAGTACAGTGCCAATAATTAAGTTACTGGGAAGAATTCGCTGTGAGTGACTCTGGAGCTTATGTAAATCAGACACATCTCGCACGCTGGTCACATTTCCACATGAATATCGCGTTTGGCCCGCGACCAGAACCTCCATTTTGAGGATCAGATTGGGAGGGAGGAAGGAAGGCGGCGAGCCACACTGGAGAATAAATGAACCTCGTGCACCAGCTAATGACCTCACAATGCTTTTACTCAGGAACATATTTCACCGCTGGCTTGGTATCCAACACCCCCAGAAGCCACTTCAATAAAGCCTGTATTTACAGTGAACAATGTGTGATGGCACATGTAATCTGAGTTGGGCAGGCTGATTCTTCTTCTAGCACATGACTCACAGAAGTCTTTGTACTTGTTTTGTGCACATGCACTATTTCGGGTATGAAGTTGGTGTTCTGAGAGCACAAAGCAATCCTGTGATACCGGAGTGAATGTGATTATGTGCATCCGCACTGAAATTACGGTTTAGTGTCTTTAATCACAGAAAAGAGCTTTTTTTAATTGAAATGGGAATTTGGACTTTCAGTCGCACCGTGTGATGAAATGTGTCTGTGATAAAAAATCCTAGTACCATAACCCTACATCGATTAAATCATTGATCTCTCAATCAAATAACCAATCAATCAATGCAGGCAGGGATACGTGATCTGTCAATTAGTTTGTCATTAGCTTTGTAGACACATCGGATTCACATATTAGGGGGGGAAATGTATTTTGGGAAGGTGACAGTAATAAATCCCATCATAAGTGCCATTCATTTGTCATATAAGAGGGCTAATTCCCCAAAGAGGAACGGAGAGTAATGGATTACACAGCTCTCTCTCTCTCTCGGTTCTTCATATTTCCCAAAGGTTGCTCAGCTAGAGGGCTTCTCTAATCATGAAGCATGACAGAATGTATGATTAAGTATTATAACTCTATGAATAATAAACAAAACTGCACCGTAGCCCAGGACACACACTACCAATTCAGCATCTCACGTCACGTGTTTAGGACACATGATTACAGTGGTACCAGAATTATTTGGACACTTAAAATTGAACTAATGTTTTGAATTAGAGGCAAAATATGAAATATGGCATATGTTATGACATATATTTGACATAAGTAAAATATTATTTCACAAAATTAATTTCCTGGAACCAGTTTGTTAAAAGTAACAGCTATAGGAACAGTGATGTTAGTTTTTTTTGAATACATGCAGATGAAATGAAACTACAGCTAAAATACAAGATTGTTAAAACTGTATATGAATAAAATGTACTTGTAATGACTTAATACACAGAATGATCTATGAGTTTAGGTAGCTCTCTCAGTTAAAATAAGGATCCATCTGTGTACCTGTAACCTCCACTGCACTTACGGTGTTTACAGAAGATTTACTGACTAATGATCTGTGACTATAAGGTGACTATTAATAATTACAGCTGAACAACAGGTTGCTGTGTGAATAAATACAGATACACAAATTATTATTGTCAATGTATAACTGTTGCTATTATTGTTGAAGCAACGTAAAAATGCATATAAACTTGATAAGACTTTAATGTGATTTTTATTAGGCGTTTAGTATACGTTGTATAAATAATAATTTTTGTTTCAATAAATAATATGTGAATTTAAACATACTATAATACAAATAATATGAAATGCAATTGTATTATACAATAATATAAACACTTATTTTAAACTTGCTTTTTCAGGGAAATGCAACCAATCATTATCAATGTGATTGTTATTAAATAAGTGTTTATATTATTGTATACAATAGTACATTTGCATTTCAAGAAAATCAAATGTGAATATAAACAACATCATAAAATGTTATAGTATTAGTTGCATTTCACTGATGGAATGCTTTATAAAATTAAATCACTTTAATAAAGAAAAGAAAAGTAAAAAATATTTTTATTAAATAGGTGTTTATTTGTCTATGTTGTATGCAATAATACATTTGTGTTTCCATAAATAATATGTGAATATAAACATACTAACATGTTAATAATAATTTATTATAATAAAATGAAATTAATGAATAAATAAAATAATTAATAAAATAACAATAATACAAATAAAGTCAAATAAATAAAATAAATAAATATAAAAATATAAATGAAATAAAAAAAAAATAAAAAAAAATTGTATTACTCAAGTCCTGTTATTTGAACTCTGTGGCAATATTTAAAAAAACCTGATCTGACATTTTGTGAATATAACAGCTTATGAGCAACATCCCATGTTCAAATGAAAGTGGACCACCATAACTCGTCAAACATCATGAGTAACTGTGATCAGAAAGTCTAGAAAATCCACAGAACATCTTCATGTTGCTTTTGACATCCTGTCTAGAGACATGAAAAATGTAATTTGCCAACTTAATTTCACCGTTAACGAATAACTCCTAATGAATATTTTAGGAAGAGTCTTAACGGGATAGAGTGTTAAGCGTGTCTGTAGTCACGTCTGTAGCGCGGTGTTTCTGCTGTGTGTGTGTGTTTGTGTGTGTGTGTGTGTCGGCACACCTGCTCATCTCCCTCATCCTTTCCACCGCAAACCTGTTCTGAATCCTAAAAAGCCCATCACTATCACAAGTCATTCAACTTTAATCAGTCGGACTGTTCCATCCTCCGGTACTGCTGTTTGTTTTTGCTGTTGTACAGGCTTCAGCGCGAGTCTTGATGTGTAGGGTGCTCAGAGGATTGTAAACAGGTTTACAGGATCTTGTAGGAACAGATCAATTCTCTACACTCTGTTGATCACAGTATCCAGACCCGTCACTCAGAACGTACTGTAGGAGGGCAAGTATGTGGCGTCCAATTCCTTTGCAGCAGGACAATGTAAAGAAAGGAAAACGACGCCGTAATCAGAGGAAAAAGTAATCAAAGAAAGTTATTTCGCACCCTTTAGTCTTATGAACCCCCACAGACCCATCAATATGGGTCACCAAACTGCAAAATGTGTTTAGCTGAAATAATGCTGGATATCATTTAGGTAACACTTTAGTTTAGGGTCCAATTCTCACTATTAACTAGTTGCGTATTATCATGCATATTACTAGGATATTGGCTGTTTATTAGTACTGTTACGTCTCTGTGTTGCGTGTGTGTTTTCTTTGTGTCCCCACTTTCATCATAATTTCCCCCCGACAGTATGCCATTATTCAGTAATCTAACAAAAGCAGTCACTGTGAAACATGTAACTTACGTGTGTGTCTGAGGTGATTTAATTGCTACATCATAACCCCGTAACTCCAGCGCGACAATACTTTGATGGTCGGTCAGAACAAGGCAGAGTGCGTAACTTGCGCCTCCAGCACCTGTTTCAGCACATTATGTGTGTAATGTATGCGCTCGTGCAAAAACAAACATCCCCGCCGGCCCCACATAAGCCTACACACACGTCAAATACACAGGAATGATTATCAGCCTGTTCACATCGGCCCTATTTTGACATCGGAACGATACCGATGTGTAAAAAATTTACCATATCGGCCGATATTATATCGGCGGCCGATATATCGTGCATCACTAATCATATCTGTCGCCAATGTGAAAAGACCACCTCAGCTAAAAGAGAATGCCAGACGTTTCTCTTACCCACGCGGCTTTGTGTTAATATCTTGCACAAATTATCCTGCTGTTATTGCTGTAATTCCTTTTGTTTGTGTTGCTTGATTTGAGTGAGTGTATGTGAAAATACTTATTGTATTCATTTCTTTTATTTTATGTAACATGAGTTCGTATGCAGTGTTCTCACTGTATGTTACCAGACCTGAAAGAGGCGGACAGGTAAGAATGTCACGTGACATACACTGCAACACGTAGGGGTTTCGAGCTGTGTAAAGTACATTAGGTTAGGAGCGAATGCCACTAGTTAGTGAAGATAAGTTAGGGCGTCACGGACGCTGAAGATGTTTGTTTTCTTTCTTTATTTTCTTAGTTAGGGTTAGAGGTTATTTATATAAAAGTCAGACTTCTTTTGGTTTTGTTACTTTCTTTTCTTTGGCGCCGCCCACGTCCCCTCTTCCTCCTTGTGGTATTCACTATCTTACAGAAATACAGTATATATCCACTGTATATATTCTTTATATTCTTTACGTGTTTGTCTTGCTTAAGGCCCTGTTTACACGAGAACGCTCGCGGGTGAAAACGTAAAAATATTTTATCAGATGTGCCTTTCGTTTACACAGCGACGGCGTTTTTGGGCCTTAAAAACGCAAAAAAGTGAAACCACCCTCCAGAGTGGAAATCTTAAAAACGCTCCACCGTCGCGTTCCCGTCTAAAGGGTAAAAACGCAAATCTGCTCACGGTGGCTCTCGTCGCGTACGCGTTTACGTCACAGGCATGCGCCAGTACAGGAAAATAACAACCAACATGTCGGATTATTTGCATACGTCGGACCTTCAAGTTGCCCTAGCAGCTCTGATAAACGTACAAGAGTCTTTTTGCTGTTCGCTTCGCCATGTTTTGATTTCGCTCTACTAGGGAG
>JAPDVR010000010.1:3901943-3916943 GCA_026230005.1 Gila orcuttii | reverse complement strand
GGGATAAATCTGTGGAATGGATTTAAACATGGTAGAATGTGTTACAACTGAGTGCTGCATTCTGTAAGCATTATTAAACAAAGCCAAAATGTAAAAAAAATTAAATAAAAATAATCAGATGAAAACGAGATCAGATGATGCAGAACTTTGGGAATAATAGGTATTCCAATTCTGCGGAAATCTGAGAAGTTTTGTCTCCTGCCTATATATATACTAGTGCTGTCAAACGATTAAAATATTTAATTGCGATTAATCGCATTAATGCCATAGTTAACTCGCGATTAATCGCACATTTTTGTCGATACTAAATGTCCCTTGATTTCTATTTGTCCCATTGTTTTTTCTAATTTGAATGCTCTTATCAACATGGAAAAGTGGATCGGCAGTAAGTTTGTTCTTAGCTGTGGTATCCATGTGCTTCTGTCTGAAGTCATCCATTGTAGAGCTTAGATAGGGCCCAAAAAATCAAGCCCGACCCTACCCAAGCCCGTGCACATTGTGTCCGAGCCCGGCCCGGCCCGGCCCGACACATTAACTGTAATTATGAGCCCGATTTAAACCCAACCATTTTTTTAATACGTGGGTTGTTATAACTGACGTTCTCAACTACTTTCTATGTTACTTTCTCCCGCCCGCAACACTTTTGTCCCGCTCCCGCCCGCAAATAGACTTTTTTTTGTAGGCTACCTCCAAATACTTTCGCCTACGTGTCGCCATCATACACATCAGCATAAATGCTCCTGATAAATTATTTGTTATTAAAGCATTAACACACAAACCACTGTTATAACATAAAAGCAAGCAGATACTGCGTGCATTGGTTTAGCATGACTGAATGCGCGCAAAGTGCGCTCCCTTAAAAATTCCTAAAAAGCTGACATCAGTTCATCGCAATCTCACACGTCTCTGTTATTATCAATGAAGCTGACTGCACAATGAATCTTTCATAATATATACACTTTGTTTGTTATAATTAGAGGATTTGCCAGCATACAGAATTCAGCACTGAACAAAAAGTCAGTTTTGAGCGGTGATGGGAGTCTATTTTAAATGCATCTGATTGGCCATTGCGTTCAAGAAATCAACACATACGTCTGTGATTGGCTACATCGCTCAACGCTGCAAACATGTTATAAAAAGAAACTGATCTGGCCTGTAAATCGTTTCTATTTTGTTTTAGTTGTTCTTGTTGCTTTTCTGCAACATATGAATACAAATGTATTAGTTTTATGTTTTATTCATAGATATTTCTAGTTTGCGGGAGTCCCGCGAATCGTTTTATTCTCACGTACCCGCACACACAGAGTGAGTGCTCGCACTCGGCAATCAAATCTAGTCCCGCGCCGCACTCTATTGCGTTGAGAGTGCACGTCTCTAGATCGGCGTCTCGCGCTCGCGCCATCCACTCAAAACATAACGTTAGCCTACTACTCTTTGGCCGGCGCGCAAGCCCAAACAAGTGTGTGCAGCGTGCCTGTTGTTTTGTTTCCGGTCTAGCTATCCGGTGTGATGTTGTAGTTTTTCTAACGTTACTAGTTGTTGCAACAGCATGTGAAAAAAACTACAAAGTTTGCTAGGCCAAAAAGAGCGTTAATCTTGCGGTAAAAAAAATTTACGCCGTTAAAATGGGTTTGCGTTAACGCCGTTAATAACGCGTTTAACTGACAGCACTAATATATACATTTATATATATATATATATATATACACTCACTGAACAAAATTATAAACGCAACACTTTTGTTTTTGGACCCACTTTTCATGAGCTGAACTCAAAGATTTAAGATTTTTTCTATGTACACAAAAGGCCTATTTCTCTCAAATATTGTTCACAAATCTGTGTAAATCTGTGTTAGTGAGCACTTCTCCTTTGCCGAGATAATCCACCCACCTCACAGGTGTGGCATATCAAGATGCTGATTAGACAGCATGATTATTGCACAGGTGTGCCTTAGGCTGGCCACAATAAAAGGCCACTCTATAATGTGCAGTTTTATCACACAGCACCGTGCCACAGATGTCAAAAGTTTTGAGGGAGCGTGCAATTGGCATGCTGACTGCAGGAATGTCCACCAGAGCTGTTGCCCATGAACTGAATGTTCATTTCTCTACCATAAGCTGTCTCCAAAAGCGTTTCAGAGAATTTGGCAGTACATCCAACCAGCCTCACAACCGCAGACCACGTGTAACCACACCAGCCCAGGACCTCAACATCCAGCATCTTCATCTCCAAGATCGTCTGAGACCAGCCACCTGGAGCTGCTGCAACAATCGGTTTGCATAAAAAAATAACAAACTGTCAGAAACGTCTCAGGGAAGCTCGTCTGCATGCTCGTCGTCCTCATCGGGGTCTCGACCTGACTGCAGTTCATCGTTGTAACCGACTTAAGTGGCCAAATGCTCACATTCAATGGCGTTTGGCACTTTGGGGAGGTGTTCTCTTCACGGATCACCGGTTATGTCACCCATTGAGCATGTTTGGGATGCTCTGGATCGGCATATACGACAGCGTGTTCCAGGTCCAGGTACACAGTCATTGAAGAGGCGTGGACCAACGTTCCTCAGGCCACAATCAACAACCTGATCAACTCTATGCGAAGCAGAAGTGAGGCACTGTGTGAGGCAAATGGTGGTCACACCAGATACTGACTGGTTTTCAGACCCCCCCCCCCCAATACAGTAAAACTGCACATTTTAGAGTGGCCTTTTATTGTGGCCAGCCTAAGGCACACCTGTGCAATAATCATGCTGTCTAATCAGCATGTTGATATGCCACACTTGTGAGGTGGATGGATTATCTCGGCAAAGGAGAAGTGCTCCCTAACACAGATTTAGACAGATTTGTGAACAATATTTGAGAGAAATAGGGCTTTTGTGTATAGAAAAAGTCTTAGATCTTTGAGTTCAGCTCATGAAAAATGGGGGCAAAAACAAAAGTGTTGCGTTTATAATTTTGTTCAGCGTATATATATATATATATATATATATATATATATATATATATACTGTACATACTGTACATATACAGTATACACAAACACTTCAAAAGTTTGGGGTCAGTGAGTTATTTTTAAAGAAATTTATCAATTTAATGCATCCTTTTTGCATAAGCTTTAAAGTTGCAACCATTCACTCACACACACACACACACACACACACACACACACACACACACACAAACACACCCGCACTAACCCCCCCCCCACACACACGCACACCTTCTAAAACATGGTTTTATAAATGCAATAAATTGATCAAAGTTGCAACCATTCAGACACACACTCATGCATGTGCACACACACACACACACACACACACACACACACACACACACACACACACACACACACACACACACACACACACACACAGTCAAATGGTTTCAATGATTTTAATTTTTGACTTCTACCAACTATTTTTTTTTTTCTAAGAAGCACTCATCTTTCACCAGAAGTTACATTTAAGTACATACAGTGAGATGTACGGGAATGCTAACAGTTAGCTGACACTTCTCAATAGCATCCTCTGCAATAGGCTAAACAACCAGGTCACATCTTAAAGTCTGTGTTTTTCTAATATCCTCTATACTCATCCGTCACGGTGCTGTATGATATTCAACAAACAGCATCATCTTGCTACAAACACGTTAAGGCAAACTAGCCTGCACCTTGCAAACACAATCTTCCTTTGCTCAAATAACCTGCACTTCAGATAAATAAACCACAACTAATCGCACACAGCCCGGAGAATGAAAAAGAAGTGTCTGCGACATTGAATTATCTCTGACTACAATGCACTGGACTCCCATAGAGCAGTTCACTGAGGGTGCCCTGCCCTTTTAAACATGGTCAATACACTGCCTTCCCGTGAGTGATGGAGAAGGACAAAAGTGATCCAATTCAATCATCTCCAATAAAAGTAGAGGATAAATTGTGATGGGAGGTAATGAGCGCTTGTCGGGAGTTAATCCCACTGTCTCTCCGGTGAGAAATGGCTCATTCCTCTTCTGTCCCGAGCAGAACCGAGACGTTTCAGGCCTTGATTTGAATGTCTGTGTCTGAGATATCTATTTCTGGACAGCAGTCATTTGTCGGGTCCTAACTTTTTTGACTTAAAGCTTTAAGTTAAAGCTTTACTTACTTAAAGCTGTAAAATTGTACTTTGGCAGATACAGCGGATACAACAAGACGTTCACGGGAGCCGAGCTGTCGCGTTCTGGCTTCAATCACGTCAGCTCTCACAACAACACTGGATCTAATCACTCTCGCTGCATTCTGGGGGTTCAGGCTGAAGTGACGACTCTCTGAAACGCTGACAGGCCAGAGAAGCTCATAGACCAGGAACTGCTGGAGATATCTGTACTCGAGTCACACTGAAGCTGTCAGAGAGGCATCATAAGACACGCAGCAGACTGTGGTCCTCAGGTGATAGATCCGGAGGAGGAACGCCTGGGAGCTCAGGGGAACTTAAATCACAGGGAAATGATAAAGCCAGCAGCAGCTCACACCGTAATGCCTTCAATGGTTCAACACCTCAAAGCCATGAGGAGCAATTGTAAGCCATCAGATGCAATGCAGTGGGGTCCAAATGTCAGGGATCAGGAAATCAACAAAATATTTTAAGATAAAAAAAAAACAAAAAAACATTTATTAGCTACAATTAATGAAAAATATTTTTTTCTGAATGCTAAGAAATTCGGTATTTTTCCAATTCAGCTTCTCACTGAAATTGTTATGCTGCTGCTGCTGCTAATAATAATAAAATAAAATAATCTGGAATTCAAAATCTTATATAAATCTGGAAATAAACTAAATGTTATAAGAATTTCGAACACAAACCTTGTGAGCTAAAATGAACTAATTAAGATTCTAAATGCTAAGAAATTTTTGAATTTAACTTTTTACTCAAATTGTATGCTGATAATAATAATAAAAAATATTGTTCACAAAATAAATAAATATAGAATTCAAAATCTAATTTAAATAAGGAAATAAACAAAAGGTTGTATTTAAAGGGGTGGTAAAACACTATTTCACTTTTCTAACTTTAGCTAGTGTGTAATGTTGCTGTTTGAGCATAAACAACATCTGCAAAGTTACAGCGCTCAAAGTTCAAAGCAAAGGAAGATATTTGCTTTTAAAGAAAAGGACTACAACAAACAGCTGGTAGGGACTACACGACAATCCCTGGTTAGTGACATCAGCAACCCTAAAATGTACATAAACCGCCCCGGGACACGCAGTCCATGTTGAGAAGAGGAAAAGTTGTTGTATAAGAGTACATTTGTGAGTCAGCTCAAACTTTAGCATCCTTCTTTTCACATGCAACAAAAAGTCACTCTGTGTGCATCTCACAACAGTTCCTATACGAGCGATTTATAGATTATCATGACAGAATATGTTAATTGAAGATAGTTAACTCCACATCAGCAACATACATTCATCAACTAACCATTCAGAGACGTCCTGTTGCATTCTACATGTTGTCACTTCTTCTTGAGTCTCTCCATCTTTGTCTGACTCCGTTTTAACATTAAAGGCAGAACAGTTTCTGTCATTTTAGTGTGTCTTCCTGAGGTAATCGCTCTGCTAACACACAAGAGCTCTTGAAACTCCGCCCTCTGAGGCAGCTCATTTGCATTTAAAGGGCCAGGCACAAAAGGGTGCGTTTTTGCTAACCCTCAAAAAGTGACAACTTTAACATGCTATATAAACATATCTGTGGGGTATTTTGTGCTAAAACTTCACACACACACTCTGGGGACATCAGAGATTTATTTTACATCTTGTGAAAAGGGCATTTTACCACCCCTTTAAGATTCTGAATTCTACAATTTGTTTTTCAACTTTTCCCTCAAATTGTTATGCTGATAATAATAATAATAATAATAATAATAACAATTTATTAAAATACAATTTTTATCCTGTTTTTACTTAAAATGTTTAAAGATTTAAAATGGGGAAATAAACCCCTTTATATTAAAGGTACAATACCTAAGATTTTATGCCGCTAGGGGGCGCTACATTCAAAACAACAACAACGGCTTTGCTTGATGACGACGTGAAGGAGCGCGGAATGATGGGAACTGTTGTTTTCAACTCCGCCGTGGATAAATCAGTCAGACGGGAATCGAAAATTAATTTTCATGGATGAGGTAAAGTTCGATTTCTATAAATGTTACGTTTAATGACATGCTTGTTTTTCATTAAACTGAAATAACCGCAAGAAAAATAAGGTTTAATAGTAAATTAGTTATCACAGTTGTTACTGTATTTGTTGAATTGTGATAACGCTGCGCATTTTAACGTACATTCGAACATACCCACATCATTTGCCAAAGGACTGATTAATCTTTATGTAGAACATCGTATATTTATTTACATAGAAGTATTCGCGGTGAATATGACCTTACGATTTTTCACATCATATGCATAGACAACAAGACATTCTTACAATAATACTAATTGTTTTGAATCCTTTACTGACATGAAAATTGAATACAGAACACGGTTACACACCTGTCAATTAACCCTTTCACACGTGAGTTTAAAATATTCTGGCTGACCCCCCAGCGTGAGTTTTTCAAGACGACCGTTATTTAGAATGTGTCACTTTATGGTTTCCATGGTGACGCGTCATTGCTTGTCACGTGACACACCGCAGCAACAACAGAGCTGAATGAATGATGATCTGCTTTTATGTCATATTTCCTTTTTTATTCAAAATATTCACAAATTTGTTTGATATGGCATGAAATATCTGATATTCCGGTTGTCAAATATATGCAAGTGGAAGTGTTTTTTTGTTTAAACACCTTTATAACGATCGCGTTAGTTGAGCTGTATGCGCGATGGGCGCCGCCATCTTAGTTTGTGCTGCAGACGCAGTTCAGAGAATCGGATCTGTTGGATTTACAAAACGTTCATTCATCCACTTCTCCCGAAATACATACAAGTAAGTGGCTGGTGAACTGGGAGAAGAATAGAGTAAACTTTAAAATTACTTACACAATGTGTATCTGATATGAATAAAACTAATTATAATGGAAAGGATTATTATTGCCTCTTCCTTTGACATCAGTGTGTATTTTACGAACTCTAAATGTATTGTTTTTTTAGTACTTATATGTCTGGAACCAAAATAAACATTATGTGGTCGAAAACACTGAAAAGTTGTGATATATGACAGCTCTGAGCGCGCCTGTCTCTGGCTCAGCGCCAGCAAACGCGCGAAAGCACATTTGAATTTAGCAGTTATCACGTGATGCACTGACCGTTCTAATCACACCGGTGTGATCGTACGCTCCAGGGACCAGCCTAGACTGATCACACCGGTGTGATCGTACGTGCGAAAGGGTTAAAACACATGCAAGATCGGCGTCTCTTTCTAGTTCGAGTTTTTCACGAAGTTCTCTCCATTTAGGAAATGCCACACCGATGTTGATCCTGGTTTTATTTCTCTTCTTGTCCCAAATTCTTCTTGGGTCGTTTGGTTGACCCGTTTGTTGACGTTTGCGTTTATGAGACTTGTCTTTATCGACAGAACCAGCTGCAATCGCTAAAGAATAATTGTGTTCCATTCTATAACAAATGCGCGAAACAAGCTGACGTTTGTTGCTTGATAGACGCTAACGCACAACTACAACTTCAGCATTTGTCCAGGACTCCACGCAGTACGAGCGGAAACCGAGGGTAACGCGGATATGACGCGATTGACTGGCGACTCCCAGCTCACCCCTGCTCACACGCCCCGTTTCCTTGGTTAAAATCTCAATTTTCTCGCGATTTAAACATTGTTTGAAACATTTGGAATATTGTAAGTTATCACCTTAACTAAATATATAACACTGGCCTTGTGATTTTGGGATATTTTAATGCAAAAATCTTAGGTATTGTACCTTTAATGCTAAAAATAGCAAGTATCTCCTTTTCTATAGTCATCACACACCCTTTACAACATCATTCATTGACAATTAGCAGCAAAATAATTCCTGGAAATGTGACAATAACTGTCTGTGTAATTTACTAATTAAACGTTTGCACTAGCAAGAATAAAAAAAAATTAAGCATTTGATTTTACATGTGACCTCATACAAGATACAGTATGTGCTTTGAACCACCACTGTCTGTTTTTCTAAATTGCCTTTGCAAAAGAAAACAGTTGCAAAACAGGCAATAAATTATCATACTAATATATCTACATTATCACTTCAATTCAAAGCACACCTGCAATTAGCTTGCTTGAACTGTGTGCTCCGGCCTCGGGGTGACATCCGGCTGACATCAGGGTGACCTGCCCAAAATGCAGAAAACCCTCCAGTAAATAAGCTGCTCAATCAGAGAGCATACAGCACAGAGAATGAAGCTCATGCTTTATTAAAGACATCAATTACGCATCGCTGGAACGCACCGATCTACCTGTGCTGCTTTTTCCAGGGAGTTTCCAACATCTCCTGGCTTTGACTAATCCAATAAGAGGCAATCATTGAAAGGCGGTGACCCAGAAGCACGCGAGAGAGATGTACGGACACTCGGTAAACGACAGGCTAGATCTGTGATGACATGAGGGTTGGCGTCGCCTAATCCGAATGCGCAAAACAGGTCAGGCGAGTTTGCAAAAAAACACAAAAAAACATTTGTACACAAGACAGATTAACGTGCCACAAAACTAATGCCAGATGTGATTAAGTGATGAGGCAGGTTTATCTGTTGATCTAGTCTCGGATGAATGAGCAGTGCAAACACGGGGCAGTGAAGCTTGTTGCGTTCACATCTACATGTATCAGATGTCCGCTGTGCTTTGTTTATGCAGCAATCAGCATTGGAGAAGGACCGGCTCATCTACATAACATGCATATTCAAATCAGGCTCTCTGGCTCGCTTTAAAAATCCTCTTTGACATCCCCTTGAATAAATCACTGTAAACAATGTGTTAACACGTCGCCGGCGCGCGCCTGAAACCATTACGTTTCCCCCTCGACCACTTGCTGAGCATCATAGGGAATCTTACCAGCACTTAACAGAGCAGATAGAGTTACCAACTTCCGCAACTCTATCGCTTTCTTTTTTAGGGAGACACCCTGCATTTCTTTCAATCAATCATCAATCATTTAAAAAAATCAATCATCATATCATAGTCATAATAATTATAATGCCGATATTATTTCAGAATAGAAATATTATTAGGCACTTTTTAGGGATGTATATAACAGAACAGGCGGAGCAAGAGTATTTAATTGCTCTAGGCTATCATGAAGGAATTATGCTGTTTGCACCACATTTGAGTTTTAGGTAAACCCGTGATCACACTGTATACACTGAAAAGAAAACGCTACACAGTCACAGGGCCTGCAGCAATGCATGTATTTAAAAATAGTTAATAATTGACTGAGTTAAGTGCTTAATGTATTTGAGATGCTTGAGTTTGGCTTACTGACATACGACTTAAAGATTTTTAGTGTCATAATAAAGTGTCACATGTCATTACACGCACATCAGTCAGCCTTTAACTATTTTAATTTTAACTCCAGGGAAGTATGATTGTACATCATTTTTTCATGATGAAAACACCTGTGTATTTTTAGACGTTTTAATGAGAAAAATCAAATTTGCCTTGATCTTTTGACATATAAGAGGTCTTTGTACAATTTAAACATCCTGCAAGTTTTAAAGCATAAAATGTCCTCATTATAAACCAAGCATTTTTTTTTTATCAAGCTCGAAAAACACCTTATTTGGATATTGTGGGATCTGTGACGTCACATGGCAAATACATTTGCATATGTCTGCCTCCAGAGCAAGACATCGACCAATGGCTATACACCAGAGGCCCCGCCCACTGACGTTCAGTCATTAATGGCTGACACTTGCCTACACCAGGGGTGCTTCTCATTTCTTATTTGTGCATCCTCGTTTCCGTTCCTCGCGTCTCAGCTCCACCCCCTGTAGGACGCGAGGGAAGGCTGCAAGGAAAGAAAATGAGGATGGAGGAATCGAATGAAAGCTTTTTTATACATTGGAATACTTGATCACTCGAGCTTCACTTCACAGCATCATCAGCGGCGCTCAAAGGATCTTCCCGTATGTTGTTGAAGTTTGGTTATTTAAGAAATTCATAATAAATAATAATAAAGCAAGATATTCTGTTGAAATATGTGTGATGTGTGGTTTATATAAACTGCAAAGGTAAAGTATAAATTAAAACGATTGTGATCGATGTGAAGGGGGAGGAGAATTGATACGTGCGTCACATTTAGTCGATAAAACACTTCCGCATAGTATACACCTGTGTATCCTCGCTCATAACTCCTCAGGAAGCTCCTCACTCCTCGATCCTCGACTCCTTGCGGTGCAGTTAGAGAATTGAAATGTCCTTCAAGATGGCTGAGCTCGATCGGTTTCCGGGTCATAGGATGGAGGACGGAGGAACGAGGAGACGAGGAGGGATATTGAGAAGCACCCCAGATATGAGCGTTATGTCAAGTCAAAAGCAAAAGCTATCTACACTGGATACAGTATACAGATGCACATTCAGTTTCTCAGAACCAGGAAGTATGACCATATTAGCTCGGTTCTGTCAACACTGCATTGGCTTCCTATTAAACACCGTATTAAAATATTGCTGATTACTTACAAAGCACTAAATGGTTTAGCTCCCCAGTACTTGAGCGAGCTCTTAACGCATTATAGTACTACACGTCTATTGCAATCTCAAAATTCCGGCCAGTTGATAATACCTACAATATCAAAATCGACTGCTGGCGGTAGATACTTTTCCTATTTATCACCAAAACTCTGGAACAATCTTCCTAACATTGTCTGGGAAGCAGACACACTCTGTCAGTTCAAATCTAGACTACAAACACATCTCTTTGACCTAGCATACACATTACACATTATAGACTTCTATAATTCAATGTTAGGCTGCATAGTTTAGATCAGCTGGAACCGGGAACACTTCAAATAAATCCTAATGTACTTGGTACATCATAAGAAGGATGGCGTCTACGCTAATATTAGTCTCTCTGTTTATCCCGAGGATTACCGCAGTCCGCCGGATCCAGGCCGTATCCGGATCTGATGAAGGACCTGCGCCTGGACACGACGACAACGCATCCCTGAAGTGTCAACTAGACTCTCCCTGTGAAGGCCTCCTTCCCTTTACCTCTGTACTGATAAAATGTTGTTAATTCTGGTTCGCGTGAGGGTTGATTGACACCAGGCACTGCTTTGTGCGGATGGGCGGCCGGAGCGCGTTAAGGGTTTTTCTGTTAGAACGGTGTCGTGTTAGCGGCCCCTAAGTTAATAACTAATGATCTTCGCAACGGAAGTGAATCAGTCAAGACTATCTTTAGCTGGACAATAACTTTATCTTAGAGCTGTGGTAAAGCCTAAAGAATCTGTTACGGTAATTACTATTATCACTGTAAAGCTGCTTTGAAACAATCCATACTGTTAAAAGCGCTTTATAAATGAAGGTGATTTGACTTGACTGACGTACTCCACACACTTGAGTTGGTTTTATATGGATAATGTTTTCAAATCACTTACTTGCGTGCAATAGCCAGTAGGCGTTGATACTGTTTGCTATGCAATGACGTTAGCCAATCATAACAGTGGCCGTTTTCTAACAAGCCTTAAAGGAGCCACGCCTTGAAAACTGGGGTCAGAATGAGGGTTGAAAAGAATAATTTGACATATAAATAATATATATATATTTTTTTTAGTTTGTGCAAAAACTTTATTAACATAATAAGTGAACCTCAAGGAACATAATAAAACAATAATAATAATAATAATAATAATAATAAAAACATTTCATGACCCCTTTAATATGTAATGTCATTCTGTTCTCTTAAATATGTGAAGATTCAGTATTATATGGGGCGGTTTGCACCCAGCAATGTGGTCCATGCAGCCTTACATGACACTGACTGATATCAAAACCATACTTTCCAAATGAGATGTAATTAAAAACTTGGCTAGAGTTCAATTTATAACATTAAAGTGAGGAGGAAGGGCATTTCGGGCGATCGATACTCATGTTCATTTCCTCTAAGAGCTCCACGCAGAACAAGCGTGCAATGGATTTTTCCCTTTAAACAAATGTGGCACAGTGTACGAAGGAGAAAACAAAAAAAACTTGATAATAATTACCCATCTTTTACCCCATCATCACCAGGGTAGACAAGCCTAGAGGGAGTGAATCAATAGCCCAATTTGAGCCCAGTCAATAAACAGCAGAGGTGAAATGTTATGATGATATAAACATTAGAAAACAACATTAGACGCTTCCGTTATGACTAACGATTACATCCATAAGGTACAGCTGGAAACGACACATAACGCACAGGCACGGCAACAACATTAAACGAGGAACGCTTTAATGCTGTTAAAACATGCAAGACTAAATCACAGCTAATTGAGACTCACTGGATAACACACAGTTACAGAGGTGAGATTACGGATGGGACAATGACTCATTTAAGATGTCCATGGGATTAAGCAAAGATTACCACCCAGCAAAACACCACAAGACGGATGAGCATGGAAATAAACACAGGTGGGCAAGGCATTTGGACTCACCATATTGTTGGCGGCTCGGACCCCTCCACCTCCAAGTAATCGTACTTTTCCTCCGTCTGGAAGTCTGTAAAAATGATGGAGATGGTGTCTCCGGGATCAGCAAGTATGGTCCACGTACAGTCCGCACTATTGTAATATTCACTCGGGAAATTGGGACTCGTAATGATGCCACTTGAACCCCTCAGAGTATCACCACATGTGTCCTCAGCTGTCAACCAAACACGAAAAGACTTGTGTTAGGAATCGGCCTTTAATTTCTAGACATACTTATACAGCAGAAAATGACAGCTGAAACTTTTGGACTAAATCGAGGCCAGTTTTCGCATTTGTACGCCAAATTGTGTGCGCCAATTCACGTTAAGGGTTTTTCCAGCCCATTGTTGAGAGCTGAAAATAGCTCTATGGCAAGTTTGTTCAATATTAAGTATGTGAGAGAGAAACTGTGGTGCTGTTCATTAATCCGGCACACACTAGGCTCACTTCAAGGCTGTCCCATGATTCCTTTTATCATGTTTTAGTTAGGCTGTGGCGCTACTGAAGCTTTGGCCCTCTCTCATTTCGTTTTTGTAAATGGTTTCAGTCACAACAAGGCTTTCAGAAAAACAAGGTCCCAGCTGCATTTCCAAATAGACTCAGAGCTCATCTCTGGTCCCGTCTGTTAGTAGGCGTCCAATTAAATTTAAGTGCGATCGTTTTCAATTTACCAATTGCAAATTTTATTTTTATCTTTAGAAATCGAGTTGCAATAGAACTACGTACAGATAAAGACACATGGACTAGTCTGTGCAAACATGATAAATTATATAGAAATAATTTATACAAACAAGCATACACTCATATGTACGCACAGTCATGGCACTGAGCCATGTGAACGTACATATAGTGTGTACAGTGATATGTAGAAAGTGATGCTCCCATGTGGAGAATCACTTTTACCTGGGATAAACACATAGTAAGAGGTGCAAAAGTTCTTGGCAACAAGAAGAGCTACATTGAAACAATTACGAGAGACGCATTGACATGTCCAGGAAGGAAGCCATGTCGATGCGCACACACGCATACATTTGTATACATAAATGGTGAAAATATACATACACATGACATGCATTCACAGGCAGAAATACTCAAGAGCACATGCACCTGGACAGGATAACTTATCTTCTACGTTTCTGAAGAATGTCTTTCGTAAATCAAATATATATATATATATATATATATATATATATATATATATATATATATATTATATATATCAGTAAACTACTCTTTTAACACGTCTCTCTGTAATACTCTATTCTGATTTGGACAATTGCAGAATTCAGTGGTCAGATATTTTCTGATATCTTTAATTCCATACAAACACAATTGCCATTATTTTGTGTCTAAATGAATTTTTTTTTATTAATTTTACTGTAAGATTGTTACACTATGACTTACTTTCTAGCATGAAATACTGCATGAGATATTTAGGAGAATGTTCAAGCTGCTTTGTCTCGACAAACTTTTTTATCTAGTTTCCTATTATCACTGTAAAGCTGCTTTGAAACAGTCTATTTTGTTAAAAGAGCTATATACATGAAGGTGACTTGACTTGACTAAAGACAGTCATTCACTTCCATTGGGTGCAAAAGAGCAGCTTGGACATTCTTCTGATTATCTCTTTTTGTGTTCGACTTAAGAAAGTCAGTTATAAAGGTTTGAAATGATGCGTAGTGAATAAATGATGAAAGGAGTGAGGTAAAACTGCTCTCATTGAACATTAACAATCTATAAAGCAAAGAAAAAGTATGACATGGTTCAGAGTATGAACATGTATAAATAAATATTTTTGTTAATTTGTGTGGAGTTTAAAATGCAAGCTTGTCCTAAAACATTTCCACACTCTGATGGCTATGGAAAAGTCATGAGACATAAAACCTGAACTACAGTAATATCAATGCTAATGTCAGTAAATGTGCGCACACACACACTCACACTCACACACGCACAACTATTAATGTCACTGAGCATGTGATTGACAGCCTCATAAAAATTCCATTACATAAAAGGAACTCAAGAGACAAAACGGACAAAGGTGTGTTTGGGCAAGTGTGAGAGAGTGGATTTCTCTCCTTTGTTTACATGAATGCGCTGCATCTCACTTAGATACATAAGAAAAAAAGAAAGTTTTTTTAATGCACGGCTTAAGTATGCAAAGGAAGTATGACTTAATGCTTGTGGGCATGTTTAAAAATATCCTCATTACAGTCCATGTTGAGGTGGCCTTTTGGTGTGTTGCAGAGTATGCAAGCACGTATAAACCCACAAAAAAAAAAAAA
Organism: Gila orcuttii; assembly: GCA_026230005.1. Lineage (NCBI taxonomy): Eukaryota > Metazoa > Chordata > Actinopteri > Cypriniformes > Leuciscidae > Gila > Gila orcuttii. The sequence goes on along the minus strand of JAPDVR010000010.1, from coordinate 3,902,042 downwards.
TTCAGAAAAAATCCACTTCAATGATAAAAGAGGAATGCAACAGTGTGTGTTTCAATAAATACCAAAGTAGCTCGGCCATGACATTTGCATTGTAATGTG
>JAPDVR010000010.1:3874443-3896943 GCA_026230005.1 Gila orcuttii | reverse complement strand
ACATGTTTGAAACTAACAATGATGGATTTTGGTGTAATTTGTTTCGAATTGGGACTGGGGAATCCCAGGGTGAACATGCGTATTGCGTGCAAAACAGTAAAAAACCTTGAAAAACAGTGCAACAGCTGACGAAGATGCTGATCGTCGAGAACAGCTGCATCACTGCGAGTTTCGGGGAGGTTTGCACTGCTTTCAAGCTTTTTCTGACCATCCCAGTGACAGTGGCCTCTGCAGAGCGTTCTTTTTCAAAACTAAAACTGATAAAAAGCTATCTCAGGAGCTCAATGGGACAGAGTCGTTTCTCTGGACTTGCCATATTGTCAATTGAGAATGCCCGTGCATGCCATCCTGATCTTAAAGGGACAATGTGTAGTTTTTTAGGTATTTTATTATCTAAAATCTATATTTTTATTCATAAATATGTCCTCAATGGTGTACGTGTGGGTGGTGATGGCGCAGTGGATAAGACACATGCCTTTGGTGTGAGAGACCCGGGTTCGAATCCACTGTGAGACACCAATGTGTCCCTGAGCAAGACACTTAACCCCTAGTTGCTCCAGAGGCGTGCGACCTCTGACATATATAGCAATTGTAAGTCGCTTTGGATAAAAGCGTCAGCTAAATGAATAAATGTAAATGTACAAATACCTCTGTCAATGATCTGACTTATCCTCGTAAATGAAGAATTTATTATCTTTATATACATGTGACGGGTAGGTCCACGGAGGCTTCCATGTCGTTCCGCCATCTTGAAAAACTATAATAGCAGAGAGGGTCAAAAAGTACTAGGCCAACGCGTTTTCGTTCAGAGCCAGCGTCACGTGACTGAAAGCAGCAGAAACGGAGGAGCAGAGCAGTGAGAGGCGCTTGTCACTGCCCTGGCAAGTTTAAAAGGCTGCATTGCACTGTTATTATTCATACTGTAACATTCGTTTGTTCGTTGTGTCAAGTTGCAGTTTGTTTGAAATAACAAACCTGTTCACCCGAAGGAAAACTTTCTGCTATAGACCAAGTGCTATTAGACATCCTGTCATAGCTTTTTGGTACATAACAGCTACCGTAGATGCAACACACATTTGAAAAAGCGAGGCGCTGAAGAGCACAATTCGTTTGAATGCAAAATACAATTTCACCGATAGATCCTACACAATGTCCCTTTAAGGATTTAATCGACAACTTCGCACAGAGGAGAGTCCGGAAAATGCCGCTATAATGTAAGTGAGCATCTTGTTTATGTATTTGGACCTAGGCCTATGTGTGTGTAGTCATAGCAGTGAGTAACAATGTGTTATGGTGCGCCGTCACCAGCAGTGTTTTTTTTATGTTGCACCGTCACGAATTTTTATTTTTTATTACTTTTTTTCCCGTGGCCCTGTACTGTATGACACAAGCAACAATGAAGATGGTCATCCAGAATGTCCATTCAAATCACAATCAGCGTAACAGAGAGAAGCTTCTGAGGGCATTGATATAACAGGGTCTGCCCTGGATAAATCATATGCTCTCGAGCTGTTTGATTCATCACTGCTCTTCTGAAGGATGTGCACTCGGATCGCACCAACAGGCCATGTCAAAACAAAGCCTGAGATATCACGAAACCATCAAGGGTTATGATATCAGAGCCCACTCGGGCACCAGCACATATACTATTTGAATGTGAATCATAACTAACATATTTCAACTGTTAAATGAAGGTCGCATTCAAACGTTGAAACTTTTTGACCATGGTGGTGAGCCTCTGGTTGACATTGTATACAGTATACATTAGTGTTTCTCAGCTTTGCTTCTCTTATTGTGTACACTGTAGTTGTATTCAATAACACTGATTATGTGCTAATGCTCGTTACAAATGCAGCCCGAATCTATTCTCTAGCCTGAATTTAGAGCAGCCTTCTGGGTTTTTGTAAGCAAAACGACTGGGGTCAAAATGTGCAGTTTGTCTCTGGATAAATGCGAAAACCAAATTAGCAAAAAATATATTCTGGAGATCAGCTTCTGCTGTGCCGTGTCAGAGGAAACCGCTGACTCATCATCGCAGAATAATTCCTAAATAGAGAAATGACTGAGCTCAGCAGAGCAGCTGTGGGTTTCGGGCCAGTCGCCGGATTTACAAAAGATCATCGGCACTTCAATCACGCCGTCGAGAAGCTGCTGAAATGGCCTTGTGCTAATCAACAGCGCATGCTAGTGTAAAACTATAATCTTATGATCAATTTAAGCATAATCCTCAGGCGTGTTCTGCGAGCAGTGGCGCTTTGGAGGAAGAGGTTGTCACTCATCATCTCGGCTCAACACCCACACAGACTCAGGCCTGTATTAATTCACTGCACTTAATGTGTGGCTGAGCTAAGCATTCAGAGCAATTAGAGCTCACACTGTTGTGCACATTTACTCTCAAGGAGGAAGGTCTTTTAGCTCAAAGGTGTCCTACACACATCTGGACAGCATAATATCTGATAAATCGTTGGTACTGTCCCAATTCTAGACATTTTTACTAGGGATGGCCCAATACCATTTTTTTTTCAAACCGATACGAGTACGAGTATTTACATTTGTGTACTTGCCGATACCGAGTACCGATACCGATATTTCTACCGCAAAAGTAACTATAGGCTCCCAGAAAAGAAGACAGAAGACTATTTTAGAACACAGGTTAGAAGACTGTTTTTATTTTCTTCTCTGCTTGTTTTAACAAGTCTAAAAATAAATAATAATGAATAAAAAAAAAAAAAATGTATTAACACAAACCACTGTTAATTTAACATAAAAGCAAGCAGTTACTGCGTGCATGGTCTGGAATGACTGAATGCGTGCAAAGTGCGCTCCCTTAATAGCCTAATTCCTAAAAAGCTGACAGTTCATAGCGATCTCACACATCTGTTATTCTCAATGAAGCTGAGTGCACAATGAATCTTTCATAATATCCACACACTGTTATAATTAGAGGATTTGCCAGCATAGGCCTACAGAATTCAGCACTGAACAAAAAAGTTTTGAGCGGTGAGGGGAGTCTATCTTAAATGCTTCTGATTGGCCATTGCGTTCAAGGAATCAACACATATGACTGTGATTGGCTACATCGCTCAACGCTGCAAACATGTTGTGAATAGAAACTCTGGCCTGTAAATCGTTTCTATTTTGTTTTAGTTGTTATTCTTGCTTTTCTGCAACAGATGAATAAAAATCTATTAGTTTTAATATGTTTTATTCATAGATATGTCTAGTTTGCGGGAGTCTCGCGAATCGTTTTATTCTCCCGCAACCCGCACACAGAGTGAGTGCATTACCGCCCGTGCCCGCGCTCGCACTCGGCCATCAGATTTAGTGCCGCGCCGCACTCTATTGCGTTGGGAGTGCACGTCCCTATGCCTCAGTTCACCTCGACAAAGCACTCGCGGCGGCCAGCCAGTTTCGTTTCGCAAATGTACGTGGTATCGGGGCATGGTATCGGCGAATTTTTATGAGTACGAGTACGAGTATATGAGGACAGTATCGACCCGATCCCCGATGCCAGTATCGGTATCGGGCCATCCCTAATTTTTACGCTCAAGTTTGACTAAATTTCATGTTTGGACCTTATTTGAAGGGTAACTTTAGGGAATCGTTCGATCAAAAGGAAAATTCCATCATCATTTATAGGGAGTGTTGTGTTCACACTTTTGTAGTTTGGTTATCTTGGTCTGGACCAAAAAAAATAAATAATTCCCAGCTTTTATGAACAGATAATTTGAAGTACTGCACATTTCAAGCAATCACAATGACTCTGGATTGAGGCTTTCAAGTGTTTTCACCCTTCAAAAAGGTTTCAAAACATGTAGAAGTATCATAAAAGTGGTCCATATAAGTTGTGTGCTATTTTCCAAGACTTATGAAGCCATACAACAGATTTGTGTGAGAAACAGAGCAAAATTTAAGACATCTGTCCTTGCACTGCCGTGATCTGAACGAATCATTCAGACCAGTTTTGGGAACTGGATCAACTGATTCATTACAAAGATTCAACTCAAAAGAAAGACTTATTCATGAAACGGATATCTCATGAACATGGGAGGCCCAAATGTCAAAATTGATGTGAAATCAAACGTTTGGATAAAAATATCTGCTAAATGAATTAAAAATGAATAAGAAATAAAATCTGTCTAAACAATTCATTCAGCTCGCTGAGTCTGGTCACAGTGGTTAACATCTCAGTAGAGGGAAAAATCCTTCATTAATAATGACTTAAATTTCCAGTTTGTTCCTCAAACAAAGTTCCTCAAACATCATACAACTTCAGAAGACTTTGAATAAAGGCCACAAGTGGATCACGTATGATTCTTTAGCATCCTTTGTAATTCCACATTCAACACAGCATTGAAAAGAGCAACCAGTTTACAATTCTTTTTGCATTTCACAAAAGAAAGTTAGTCAGACAGGTTTGAAAAAAAAAGAAACATGACTGCGTGTAAATCAACATAATTTCTGGGTGAACTATTCCTTAAAGCAGATCCCTCACTTTATTTGCTTTTCCCAACCAGGAAGTAATAGTGTTTCAATGCTGGAAAGCTTTAACCCTTCTTCAATCCGAAAACACTGGAAATCCTGATCCTGCTACAACAGCTGTTAATTAGCAGACTTAATTACAAGCTTAGCCCTGTCTGACAGAAATGTGATCCAGCCAGCACTCAAGTAATTAAACGATACAGCAACGATTCACTGGTGCCTCCTGGACTGTGGAGAGAAGCCGATGTTAAAAGAACCCTTTCTGGAAGCTTTGCATTTAGTCTGTTCATTATTCTCTCACAGAGCAGTGAAGGAATGATTTGGAGAATTTTTTATTTAAATAATAATACGGCTTGGATTCTAATAATGAAACAATTCTAAAACGCAGCTCATTGTTTGAAAGTGAAGTAGGCCTATTTCAAAATGACCGGCTATTTAATTGCCTGTTGCTGTTAAGGTCAGTCTATAAAATTATATGACGGCTTTTGATGTCTATAGCGATGGACTGAGTATCTAATGTCATTGTCATCCAGTTGGGACCACATTATAAGTCTATTTCCCCAATACTAAGCCACAGCCATCTAAGAACGGAAACTAAATTGATTGGGTAATCCATCACGGCCCATTTAACGGCTAACTGGCCACATTCGCTCATTATGACTGCAGATTCAATGGTCTTTAGTCAATAGATCTCCAAAATAATGTTCCTCATTTCTGAAAACCGAGTCGAATGAATCTCTGAAAAGAGTTGCAGCAATTCGATATACATTTTTGATGACAATAGAAAGAAAAAATATAGAAAATCTTTCTCTGCTCATGAAGCTCAACTTTTTTCCACAATAAAGAAACTTTTGTGCAATGAAAGGTTCCATGGATCTTAAAGGTTCTTAATAGAACAATTATGGAAACTTGTTTCCGACACAGAATAAAACATTTTAAAAGATAATTGCGACTTTTTATCTCACAATTGCGAATTTACATCTCGCAATTCTGACTTTATATCATGCAATTCTGACTTTATAACTCGCAATAGTGAGTTTATATCATACAACTCTGAGACAAAAAAGTCTTCCTATTGTTTCCCATTACATCTTCCAATTGAGGATTATAAAGTCTGAAATGCAAGTTTATTTCTTGCAATTGCGAGTTTATATCTTACAATTCTGATTTATAACATGCAATAGCGAGTTTATACCACACAATTCTGAGATAAAAAGTCAGAATTGCGAGATATAAACTCACAATTGTAAGAAAAAAAGTCAGAATTGTGAGATAAAAATTAGCAATTACCTTTTTTATTTTTTATTCTGTGGCGGAAACAAGCTTCCAAAGATAATAGATGCCAATAAAGAACCTTTATTTTGAAGATTGTAAGTGTTATTCCTTGAAACTACTTACAGGAAAATCCCACAAATATGGTTTCATAACCTAATGATGCCTAACCAGCCGTTCATCCCGCTATGATCCCACACATCGGCTGAGATATGCAGAACTGGGGCGGATGCAGGTCGGACCACTGAAAGGTCACTGCGCTGACTTGGAGGGTAATGAGGCACAAGGAAATGGGGGCAGCCAAGAAGTCTCATTCCCCGAAAGACACATGATAGATAGTTGCATGTGGATGTATCACACACAGGACCTTGAGTTTGACACAAGGCTTTTTTGACCCCATTAGATCACTGCATGTTAGTCATCAGCCACTCACACACACACAAACACACACACACACACACACACACACACACACACACACACACACACACACACACACACACACACACACACACAATGGCAACAAACATGAGATTATACTTAAGCATTCACACAAGCAAGAATGCACAGCACACGGCTGCAAGCCATTGGGATAATACACATTTGGCCAACTACTTGGGATGGGAAGGATTTTTGCCATTCTAAAAGTGATAAAAGCTAAAAGCAAAAGATATGAACCACATATAACAACTAGAGAAATAAAAACGTTATACATACAGTTTAGGGTCAGTAAGTTTTTTTTGAATGCTTTTGAAAGAAGTCTCATTGCATTTACAGCATTTGATTAATAAAACATTAAAAAAATACAGTAATATTGTGAAATTTTATTTCTATTCAAAATAAAATGTTTCTAAAATGTGAATATATTGTAAAATGTAATTTATTCCTGTGATCAAAGCTGAATTTTCAGCATCATTACCCCAGTCTTCAGTGTCACATGATCGTATAATCAATGTTGGAAACTGTGTTGCTCAATATTTTTTTGGAACCAGTGATACTTTTTTCAGGATTAATTGATGAAAAAAAAACAAAAAAAAACAAAAAACAAAAAAAAAAACCAGCATTTATTTAAAATATAAATCTTTTCCAACAATATACATCTTTACTATCACTTTTTATCAATGTAACACATCCTTGCTGAATAAAAGTATTCATTTATTTAAAAAAAAAAAGAAAGAAAAAAATGACTGACCCCAAACCTTTAATCGGTAGTGTATATTGTTACAAAAGATTTATATTTTAAATAAATGCTGTTAATTTTTTTTAAACTATTTAATTATCAAATAATCCTGAAAAAAGTATCACAGGTTATATATATATATATATATATATATATATATATATATATACACATACATATATTTTTGTATTTTTTATTTTTTTTATTAAGCAGCACAAGTGTTTCCAACATTGATAATAAATCAGCATATTAAAATGATTGTTTTGAGTGTTTTTTCAGTATTTTTGATCAAATAAATTCAGGCTTGATGAGTATAAGATACTTCTTTATAAAAAAACATTAAACACTATATATATATATATATATATATATATATATATATATATATATATATATATATATATATATATTACTTTACTTCTTTATTACTCTTATGTTTTAAACCAAAATAAGAAAGCTTCTAAAAAGCATTTTTGTGCCTCGTTTTACTGCAAGGGACTGCTCACTCACTGACCGGAGTGGGAGTCAATAAAAGTGAATCAAAAGAATCATTGCCAGTGAAGTGCATTGCTTCAAATGTGGCCACAAACGAATCTCTCTCTACTGAAGGACTCTCAGGCCAGTCTTGCTCATGGAGAGTCACCTTCAGCCTCTCAGTCTTCTCCAAGCTCTATGAATCAGTGCACATGATATATGCATGCTGTTGATTCTGTACCGCTGCTTGATAATCCTGTTATTTGAGTGCCCTTGATGTGAGGGTATTGACAAAGTGTAAAGGTAGTTATTGGCTATCAGATTTTTCGAGAACTTTCTCGTTCCACCTGCGACTCTTTGTTTGTACTGAGACTTGCTTTCTTGGTGAATGCTGGAATGCAACCTTGTGAAACAAATTTGAGACTTTTAGGAGATTTATCAAACTCCAATCTTTGTTGGTGCCAGTAGTCATTACAGCTCGTGTATCAGTCCAAATATGCATTAGATTAATGGTGTAGATAAGTAAGAGAGAACAGGAGCTCTTGATGAGGGTGTGATGCTGTCTGTGTGTGTTTGTGTACGAGTTTCCTTAGCTGTACTTTATGGACAAATATGTCCCCATAAGTGAGACAAATAAAACAATACCTTTCTTTGGGTACATTTGGGATATCCTAATTTGACAAAAATGTTATTTACTAAAAAATATGATATAATAATATTTTTTTTATTCTTTGCAATAATAGTTGCTAAGATAATATATTATAACATGTTTGGGTTGAGTAAGATTTTTTCATGTTTTTTAAAATTTAAATTTTGAATTTATATGATCAAAAATACAGTAAAAACTGTTATATTTTAAAATATTATTACAATTTAAAATAACTGTTTTCTATTTCAATATATTGTAAAATGTAATTTATTCCTGTGATCAAAGCTGAATTTCCAGAATCATTACTCCAGTCTTACTTTGGGATACATTTCCAAAATGCATGCGCGCTCACACACACACACACACACACACACACACACACACACACACACACACACACACACACACACACACGCACGCACACAGAGAGAGAGAGAGAGAGAGAGAGAGAGAGAGAGAGAGAGAGAGAGAGAGAGAGAGAGAGAGACACATTGTGGTAATTAATGCTTTCAGATGTGTAATCAGCCATTTTCAACATACTGTGCTAAAGTGAGTCTCTCCTGAGAGGCAGTGATTGTGAATTACAACACTTCTCTCCAAAGTGCTGTTTCATCACAAACTTAAAAAAAGAAAAGAAAACTGCACTTAAGTGAGAGGCAGATTTTTATGATAATCATGTCAAAACAAAAAATGTTTGCTCTAATGTTCTGCAATTTCCCCACAAAGTGACATTATGGAGAGACTTTTCATTTATTGTATTTATCTCATCTCAAACTACCTAATTAAAAATGAATTTGAAGTTATATAAAGAAAAATCTTTTTTTTTCTTCAGATCCTCTCTAACACACTGTAAAGAGCCAATGCATTTGAAAGCTAAATGTTTGAGTGGTTATTTTATCGCTGGAACTGTGCTCGTGAATATTCAGCCCGTCTGTGAAATAATTGATTCCAGCTTCTGCACGTGCGTGAGGTATAAGGAGCAAGTGTACGTGGGAAGAGAAAGCTTGCGGCTCACTGAAGTAACATCTGTCATTACCCTACAGCATGCATCCAATTAGCTGTATTTTCAGTAAGGGATCACTCGGTCAAGTTCTGTAAACCGCACATAGACGCAAATTTAATTGTAAAAAGGAGATGTGCTCCTGCTTTAGATGCAATATGGATCTTGTTGTGTTTCAAGGTAACACTGGTTTGAGAAAACCACTCCAGTGACTTTCTAAATGCACCGTTTTAAAACAACACTGTATTAGGCAATTTAAGTGAATGACAGGCCAACATTTCGGGACTTTTCTTCAGTCCAAATATCTGATAGTTTGGTGTAGGCTACTTGTGTTACAAAATGTTATGCTAATATTCTCAGCCATTTCATCTCCACACTGGCAGCTCAAGCTCACAGTTCGTTCTGTTCAGGGACATGAATATGTAAAGTAAATGTCCCTACAATAACAGACTGTAAAACACAGTGAACTTAAACTTCACACACTTTTGAAAATCCAGCATTTAGTTTACCCTGATAAGTGCGCATTAGCTATGTATTCATCCACCTAATTTATAAGCATTTTGATATACAGCGCAAAAAAAAAAAAAAAAAAAAAAAAGGCTGGATGGAATAAATTCTAAAAATGCATATAAAACCTATGCGCTCAACTGAATTTGATAATTTTTTATCCGATAAGAACACGTGCATAAACTATGATGGAAACACATAAACCGAATAAATTCCTCGATGCTCATCTAAAAAACATGTGACTTCCCAATGGGACGGCATAACTGGACCAACCAGCGTACTGATCTTGCTGCACAACATCTGAAATGCTGTTTTGGTCATTTTTAAATGCCTGAACAATGTCTGTCGTCAAAGTGTTTCAGTATAATAACCTCCCAGAACTGTCCAACACGACTGCGTTCCCAAACAGCAGGCATCTACCTCAGAAAGCAATTTAACATGGCCGCGTTTATTGCTTTTCGGCTGTGCGCTCGGAGGAGTTATATTTTATATACACCAACATTACTATACAGTATATAGTGGCTTCACCTACTTCATCAACTTCCATTTTTCGAAGTAATATTTGTCGCCAGTTTATCAGAAAGTGACGATTTTGTTCTCTTCAACTGACTGGATGGAAACGGTGCTTTATTTGCACATGTTTTATGCAAAACTTTGGATGAAAACATAGCAAGTGTCACAGTTGTAAACACAACCGATTTATTTTTCCATGAGGGGGTTTGGCACCGTTAAAGAGCATGACACATGTCTTCTGGAAATCCTGTAGAATTCAACCAATCAGATGACGACTTCGAAACTCTTGAAGTGTTTCCAATTTTGTTTGCCATATACATCAGACTTTCGGCCAACGGTCCGTGGGCGTGACGTTTGAGGCTGAGACTAATAAGTATTACACAATGCATGTAAACACTGTGCTGTATCTGACTCTTTACAATCCCTTTCCATTTCTGTCTATATCCTGCATGTTCGTCCTCTAGCACAGAGGCCTTTCTCTTCTTCTTTTGTCTTCTTTGGCTTATAGAGACGTCCTCCAGCTGTCTAGATTCTCCAGCTCGCTCTAGTGAAGAATAAGCAAGCTGTTGCCTCCTGTCACTTTTGGGGTGACCCTCATTGTTTCCTATTGGCTGGCAGGCCAAAGTGAAGGCATGTGTCAATCACTCCTGGGAAACCACATGTTCAGTGATGAATGTTTGTGCAGAGGTGAGGTGTAGGTGGAACCAATACTTGATAACAAAAAGCCAAGTTTTTGGCAAACTACACTCTTAAAATAAAGGTTGTTTATTGGCATCTGTGTTTTCATGAAGAACCTTTAACATCCATGGAATCTTTCATTGCACAAAAGGTTCTTAATAGTGGAAAACAGTTTTAGATTTAAATTTAGATTTTAAGAACTGTTCAATGAAAAGTTATTTGGGGCACCGAAAAAGTTCTTCTATGGCATTACTATGAAAACCCCCTTTATTTTTACGAATGTATTCATAGTTTTCAGTCATGTGACTGTACTGTAAACAGATCTGCAGCACAGGTCTGTCAATTTTTCATCTCAAAAGAAGACCAAAAAAAGTGAATAGAATGCAAGTTTTGGCCACTTGTATGCATATACATCTCCTGCTGCAGTATTTCAATCACTAAAAACAGTGGGAGTGTTAACATTTTAAAGTGTCTTAAAGTACTAAAACAGTGATATTAAAAATCAATTTCAGTATACACCTCACTGATGATACACAAGCGACAAGATGAGCGCAACATCTTAAATGGTTAAGCGTTTTCTTTATAATGCTTTTATAAGGAAAACACCTAATGAGAAACTGCAAGTTACGTTATATTCTGGGTTCATATGCTTGCCTGTATATGCATCATTAATAAGGTGTATTTTGTCTACTAAATTAGCACTTCGCACAAATTTGAAAAGAAATGACTTCCAGGCAATAGAGGAAAGCCTTGTTGCGCCCTCCAAGTGGGGTGTGACATCACGTGAAAACTATGAATAACCCATCCACCTAACGTGCTGCCATGCTTCATCATACAGTTTACCATTCATTTAAAAAAGCATATTTAACAAACACTACTTTTTTCCCGCCCGAAAATAGCCATTTTGAATGATTGGCTGCATTTACTGAAAGGAAAAAGTGATATTGTATGGACTATACTTCAACATGAGGAGGTCCTAGAAAACTCGAGATAACACTATAAAAATCTAGTTGTTGTTGTTTATTTATTTATATATATATATATATATATATATATATATATATATATATATATATATATATCTTCATGAAACTGCTCTCAGAAACCCCTGGGCTCTGTTGACTGTGGCTCTCCACTGCTATTATTACTTCTCACACAGCTGTCACAGCCATCACAGGCCTCAGATCGGGGAACATGCCTCTCCGGCTCTTACTTTCATTACGTCTTTCCTCCTTACATTTCCTATCTCTTCTCTTACTCACCCCTTTCTGCTCTACCAAAATCCCGCTTGCCGTGACTGACATGGCCAGAGTCTGATGGGCGTTCAAATAAACTGTCAAACAGTAAAAGAAAAAAAGCTTGACATGCCATGAGGCAATTACTGTCAAAGCACAATGTGGAACCCTTGAAAAAGCATGTGTTTTTTGTACGTTGTGTATTTTCCTTGAAATGTGTTAATTTGCTGGCGAGACCTTTAATTTCAGATGGTTCCCACATTCACGTGTCAATATCTCGATGTGATAACTGGCTGATGGGTTTGATGTGATCATCATACAGGCTCTATAGGAGGACCCTTGAGCAGAATCAAACCCCCCAAACTACAACTACAGAATTAGAAACACGCAGCAAGGAAGAAAGAAAAGGAGGGAAAAAGCCTCAGGCACAGGCTGGGCACCTGCTTTAGTTCTCTGAGCTGCCAGATCGATCATTTTACAAAACCCTCATTTACATCAGTGCCTTATTTGTGTTCCGTGTTTCACTGGGTTGATGTGCTTATGTTTTCTGGTGCCAGATTTCCTTTTGATGTGTTGTGGCATGAAATTTTATTTCCATGACTCTCATGCCCTTGAAATGAGAAACAGTTAATTCTTCATCAAAAAGCAAAAGGCCCAAAGGCAACATTTTTTGTTCTTTTATAATACTATAGGCTTTCATGAGCATGTTTATTATTTTATCACCGTTCAGAATTGAATTGAGAACAAAATAAAACAACTAGAACTAATTGTGTATACATTTGTTTCATTTATATATTAATCTATTTAACAATGTTAATGTTCAGTTATAAATACTGTCCATTGCTGATGCATGTTTGAAATTTATTAATGTTACTTTATACAACTTTAAATGTTAAAGCTGTATTCATAGGCGGCCTTACCTATGTTTCACCCGTTTCAATTGAAACGGGCCCCGCCCTCCAAGGGGGCCCCCAAAACACCGGCAAAAATCCTATTCATTTTCTCCATAGGATATTGATTTTCAGCCATAATGTCTAAACCATCCGAGGTAGACTGACTACAAGCTATGAGATTGTGAAACGAAAGTTTCTGCTCCTATAAAAACCACAAGTCAGTATGAAATCAACATTGTTTTAAGAAAAACGTGTTTTATTTGCGATCTTCTGGAGAAATACGCTTTTACTGTCTATGGAAATACTATACTACCCACAATCCTAAGCATAACACTGAGGTCTCTGATTGGTCAAACTCTCGGTTACCATGGCGACGTTTACCTCCCCCGAGAACGGCTTAAGTGATCTGAAGCATAATACCGGTAGTTTATTTGTTTATAAATTGGCCTTTTTTGCCGTTAAGTTAAAATGTTATTTTGAGCAGGAAAATAATTTTAAGAGGAAAATGAAACGTAGCCTACATATGCCAGTGGTGCTGAAAAACGAAAAAGATATTGGACAACAAAAGAAACGCTTTATTCAGTCTACCAAAAGTGATCTCTTTCTTTGGTCCAGGCGAGATGACAAAATCGCTGGACAAAGATGATCTTATCAGGGCATTCTCAGCACTCAAACACAGAAGGGTGGATTTCTAAAAAGGGCTCAGGTCAAATCTACGCCCGCCGCCCGGTGAGCTCAGCTGTCCACGGACGCGGAGCCCATCATTGTAACGTTATTTATGTTCGGTTCAGTGTCAGTCTGAGCCAGACACGTTTTCTTCTTTGCTTTTGTTTAATAATTGAAGTTGAGTGGATGTTTGAGCTGTTTATATTCTGTCAGCCCAGACAGTTGAAAATATACTGCGCTAATCAAATTAGTTGTCCGTGAAAGGGCGAGGCTTATTCCAATGTAAAACGCTGTATAATTTTATATAGTTTTAATCAAATAAGGTTGGATAACTTCTATGTTGAGCTGCCTGTTCTTGAAGCTGAAAGTGCACGTAATAAAATAATATACCATTGATGCAAACCAACAGGAATCCTTGCTTTTTCTGCTCTATTATGTTTATGTTTTATATGAGTAGGGCCCCATATTAGTTATTGAAACGGGCCCCCGAATCGATAAGGCCGCCACTGGCTGTATTAGTATGTAAAATTAACTTTATCCAACAATACTGAATGCTGTTCATTGTAATTTCATATTAGCTATTGCATTAATGATTTTAATGGCCTATATACATTTCTGTATATAATGTACAGAACCTTTTTTAAAGTGCTACCATAATTATATATAATATGGTATATATATATAATTACAATATATATAACTACCAACAATATATATTTAATTATATTTAATAAATGACCTTTCATTTTACAGATCAGGGTGGAAAAATACATAAATACCCAGAGTTCTCTAATTTATCTCAAGGTCTTCAAAATAACATGATGCCGGCTATAAGATGGAAACTGAATACAGAAGCTGTATTGGACTAATACGATTCTTTTCTTGTCTGACTGGCTTGGCCAATTCAAATTCTACTTTATGAACTGAAGAAGCCAATTCTGATTTTTTCCACATCCCTGATATCAAGCCAGTTTTCAAATTTGAAACCTATATATTCACCAAATCACTGGGTTTAAAGCAGAATTCTCTCAGATATCATGTGACTTACATAAACACTACCAAGTTGTTCTTATATGAGCTTAACTTTTTGGTTTTACATTACTAATGTCTTTATGACAATACATTGACTTCACATCACTCAAATAACTCTGTAAGCTGACATCAAACTTTCAGACAGTAATGGTAACTCAACTCAATCTCAAATATCGAAATACTTAGCAGAAACTAGGCTATTCCGTGACAAGCCAACACTAGTTTTTAAAACTCAATTCAAGAATCTTGTCATTAAAGAGTCATTTTGTTTTCTGACATGTTGTGACACTGTAGCACGTCTCTGTGATAAGTTGACATGCAAAAGCAAGGTGTGCTTCAATATCGAAATGTGTCTATCACAATGCTACCACTATTAAATGAGGACTAAACTCAACCTTCTGTCTCACCTTTCTAAAAATAGTCATGAAAAACAATACCTCAAAATATTACAATCTGCATTTAAACTGAAACACTACAGTACCTTCAGATTGATTGTTTCGTAGATTTTCATTTTACTTTCTGTGCCGCTAGTATCATCACGCTAGTTTCCTAAACCCTCCCCCATCTGCAATTGGTCATTGTAAACAGCTAGTCCCGCCCCAAACCTTACACCATTGGCTGAGCCACTGTTGCTATGTCGAACTGGAGAGGATACTCAAATAATCAGTGCAAATTTTCGATAGCAACACAATATTTACACGTTTCGGCGAATCAACCTAAATGTGTTAGTATATAGTTTTATACTTATAGTTATCTGTAAGTTAAGTTGAGGCTTGAGAAAATATTTTAATAAGACAACAACACCTAAACACCTTTAATAGTTAGAAATAAGTTAATTCTGACTGTGCTGAAGTTATACACGCTCCCCATCACATTTGTTAAAGGACCCATATTGTACAACTTTCTGAAGTTTTTTTTTAGGTTTTGATGTCCTTACTAATATATATGTGCGGTATAAGTACCAAAAACCATGTCAAATATTTTTACAGCTCCTTTCTCAGGAGCTCTGCCAAGAACAGGTCGATTTTGGCCTGTCTACTTAATATTCAAGAGCCTCTCTTCTGATTGGCCTGTTGTTTTCTGAGTGACCCACCATTGGTGACTGAGTAGTTCTGACATCACAAATATACCTAGGTCGCAACAGCTCGTGAAAAGGCACAGCTACTTTATGCAGGCTGTGTGCATTTGTCTGTGGATCGACTGTTTTGAAATTTATATGGTAGTTTCAGAGCCCCTAGACCTCTGTTATCATGAAAAAAGCCAGGAAAATTTCAGTTTTGCCAATATGGGACCTTTAAGCAAACTGATGCCCCGGCCTCTAAATTCACACTATTGGCTGAGGTACAGTTGCTATGTCAGGCTTGTCAGAATCCACAAACAGAGCAATGTTTTGAAAACACTAGTGTTAAATTTCTCAGGCAAAATAACCTAGATGTGTTACCTACAGTTTAATAAAAATATCTTCCCCTCCCTCTTGCAGCGACATCTCATCTCTTCTCTGATGACGTGTTTACTGACGCGAGGGCGGGGCAACCTGTCACTTACATGAGATCGACCAATAGCAAACCACAACCATCAAATCAATTCCTCATGGACAAAATAAAGACCCACCCTATATTTTTTATTGTTTGAGAAGCCATTTTACTCGGATATATGTCACAGTAGTGAAGAAAAGACTAGCGCAACTTCCGTTTCATGCCGACTTTAAACTAGAATAGGAACCATATTAACATTTCAAGTGTTTAAAAATGACATACTTCACTTTTATAATCTACTATAGCAATGTTATTATGAAACCTATTGCTGAGAGTGATTCCCCAAACGGGTAATGGCACAGGATAAAAAAGATGAATGGTAAGCTGAATTGGCTCAGTTCATGCATTGAATTCCAGGACTCTCATCCTTGCTGAATGACAAAATGACAATTAAAAGAGAGGAGTCAAATGAATCCTGAATATGGACATTTACGGATGGCAGCCATGTATGGTATTCAACACAAAAAATGACGAGGTGGAATTCCTCAGGAATAATAAATAAAAGAGTGAAAGAGTTGTGGATGTCTTTTGTCTCAGTAAAGCCTCTGAGTGTTATCATTATGCATGAATGGTGAACAGTCAAAGCCCCCAAAATGAACAGATATAGCTGAAAGTTAATCAGTTTTCCACCTTTGTCTGACAAGGTTTTTATGATGATGATGATGATGGTGTCTCAAAGTGCGACTAGAAAAAGAAATAATCACGCAATTTTAATCCATTCAGATGGTGTTAGAAAGCTTTAGTTAAAAAGTATGGTTTGAAGAAGATAAATGTTAATATATAGGCTATCTGTTATGGTTATACTGTATCCTCTCCCGTGTCCTATTTGATGTATGATATCTGAGATTCATTTTTCAGCTTTATTCATTAACTGATCTTGGAAACAAAATGGCTCTCAAATCTGCAATGCAATTATATTGAAAGAGCCAATAATGATGCTGAACTCAATTAATCATTCAACCATTAAGATGGAGATCATGAGAGCATTTTGTTAAATAACTCAAATAATGAATAGTTAATTTCTCAATCACCTCGAAAACAAGTGTTTGATGCGAGAACGAAAACAGTGTATGTTGGATGTTGAACGAGCTAGAGATTGAAGAGCGTAGGATTTCTCCTCTCTTTAAATACAGAAGAATACATTAATGCTGTCTATAGGGATGGGCTATATATCTGACATCTCTCAATATGTTGCTTCAATTATGCATGAGTGTGGTGAAAAAATGTAAATGTAGTTCTATAAACAGAATCTGCAATTCTTTGTCCTCCATGCCAAACAGGAGATAAGCACCATTCAGCTCAGTAAATATTCATCACTGTGCTTGTTGTTTCTGTGGATAGGATTAGGCACAGCATATTAACTGCCCCTTGGGGTAAAGAGACGATCAAGGCGGATGGCTTGTCAACATCTGTGATTGCCTTATTTCAAACATAAAAAGTCACTTTTGAGAAAAGGGTTCGTTTGAATGCAACGTCCAAAAATCATACAAAATCATACTTTCCTTTCCAGAGTAGGAAAGTGACTTAAACTGAGCCTGGGATCTTTCTTTAAGAGCAGCGCAATGTTGTCTCATTGGCCAGATTGGATATCATTATATGTGTTTACTTATTTATTCTTTATTACCTTAATTCAAAGTGAGCTTCATCAATTATACAATGCCTTTCATAGATTTGCTTAATATTTTAATGCATTTTACCTATGCATGCGTGTTATCATGAATAATATACACAATGAACCAAGCTAATCATGCTATCAATTTGTTTTCAGGACATATTTTATTTAAAGACTCATTTGTAGAGCAAATAAAGAAAAGAACAAAAATGTTGTAGAATTACTTTTAGCCTGCAGCACAAAACACGTATTTGTGCATTTTAATATTGTATGCAATTTTTAAATCTCTAAAGACAGAGTTTAAATATTTAATTCTGGATTCATAATGGATTTAATTCTGGATTCAGAACTATGTTCTGGTGCACTGAATTATGTCTAAGAGATGCCATCTGAAATTACACATTACAAATGAAGCAAGCTAATACAAATTCCTCATTGTGTCGAATTAAGGATCAAATGGCAAAGTGCACACACGAGCAACGAACAACAACGAGCAACAAACTATACCCATAATCAACCCATAACAGTTTCTGATAGCATCTGACCTTCCTAACTAAACAGAAACTCTTGTCTGTGCTGAAAACCAAGCAAGCAGGAGCAAAGGCATTAATAAAACTTGTGAATAACCTTTCAAGAGCTTCACATGCTGAGTAAAGTGGGCAGGTGAGACTCTGACAGGTGAATGTTTCTGGAGTAGACAGCCCAGGCAAGCCAGGCATTAAAGTGTCAGAACATTGCTGTACCAAACTATCATTCAATGGATAGGAGCACAAAGGCTCCATTAGATAGAATCTAGCATTAAGGGCTTGGTTGTCTTTTAATTTAACACAGTTCAACAGACAAGGTTAAAATCGTTTGCTTTGTAAAGGGCATGAATGTTTTGTACAGTTTGTCAAAACATGACAGCTATACGGGAACGCAGGAGTTGACTGCTTCCGCTTAGTAGATTCAAAATGTTTTAGGAAAGATCCAGACTGTTTTCCTTTCACAAGGTTGCCATACTGCAATGTTAAAAACAGCATTATTGTGAGCGTGATATTGATTTTAAACAAATTTTCCAAAAGAAAAAGTGCACTTTAAATACCCGGATGATGCAAAACTATAACGATATTCACATTTAAAGTTCCCACTGCATACTGTATGCTCAAAGCCCCAAAAAACAATGTTTTGGGTATCAATACAAATTTTGATTTGATTCATAGAGAGCAATTCCTTTAAAGATGAACTATTATGCTTTTTCAAAGTATGCTTCTTTAGTTGAGTTAACAATAATGCCTGACCAGTAAAGTACTTGGTGAACAAAGAAAACATTTTTGGTATTAGGCATTGGCATTAGTAAATGCATAAAAATGTAAAAGTTGTACCTTACAAATAGAATTTAGTTGAATTAATTTTAAAATTCGTCGCCGGAGCGAATGGGAACATGATTTATTGAAAATATTTGAAATATATAAGTGGTTCTTAAGTCAATACTCTTTTAATGGCTTGTCAACTTTCCGTTGCGTGTAGATTAAAAAGTTTGTCGAGACAAAATTTAAGTTGTCTTGAGAAAGCCGGACCAGATAGTTTGAAAAAGTGATTCTCATTAAACTGGCAGATTTTAGAATGCTGTAGGCAATTATTTTGCAAGTAATTACATGTTTAATCTTGTCTTGCCTGGATCTTTGCTGTAAACTCGCGAACCATGAACAGCTGAATGCCCCCCTTTCAAATATCTTGCTTCCAATGCCCCCCGTTGTTCTCTGAACGCCCCCGTTGAGAACCACTACACTAGAGTCTCCTATACTCCTACAGTGCATAGAGTAAAGTGCATAGTACGTCCTTTGTGATATTGTAAATATCTGCTAAACTAACATTTTTGACCTTTGCTCTTGAGTCTTGTGGATGGCATGCCATTACAAAATGTGGCACTCAATTCAAAGGAAGTTTAACTTAATAAGCATATCTGCATTTCACGCTTTGGTCCCACTTTATATTAAGTGGCTTTAAGTACTATGTACTTACATTGAAACTTATAATTTGATACAATGGACTTATTGTGTACATACATGTTTTTACATTGTACTTATATTTTTAAAATACCTGCATGTAATTACAGCTGTAATTATGTATGTAATTACATTTGTAATTACACTGTTGACCCTTCCTTTACACCTTAACCCAACCTTAAACCGACCCATACCACCACACCTGACCCTAACCTTACCCGTATCACACACACCTGACCCTAACCTTACCCGTATCACACACACCTGACCCTAACCTTACCCGTATCACACACACCTGACCCTAACCTTACCCGTATCACACACACCTGTCCCTAACCTTACCCGTATCACACACACCTGACCCTAACCTTACCCGTATCACACACACCTGACCCTAACCTTACCCGTATCACACACACCAGACCCTAACCTTACCCGTATCACACACACCTGACCCTAACCTTACCCGTATCACACACACCAGACCCTAACCTTACCCGTATCACACACACCTGACCCTAACCTTACCCGTATCACACACACCTGACCCTAACCTTACCCGTATCACACACACCAGACCCTAACCTTACCCGTATCACACACACCTGACCCTAACCTTACCCGTATCACACACACCTGACCCTAACCTTACCCGTATCACACACACCAGACCCTAACCTTACCCGTATCACACACACCAGACCCTAACCTTACCCGTATCACACACACCAGACCCTAACCTTACCCGTATCACACACACCTGACCCTAACCTTACCCGTATCACACACACCTGACCCTAACCTTACCCGTATCACACACACCAGACCCTAACCTTACCCGTATCAAAACACACCTGACCCTAATCTTACCCGTATCACACCTCAATAGCAGCAAAAGTGGTTTACAATACAACATGAACACAATAAGTACATTGTACATTTTCAATGCAAGTACATAATACTTAAAGCCACTTAATATAAATTGGGACCCACGTTTTAAATGAATAAACGAATTACGTGTGAATGTCCTCTAAGAACTGTTATATAAAGGACAGTAACATTTCCTGCTCACCAGTGCCAAACTGAATTACACAATATTACTATGTAATATGAATGAAAAGTATAACAAGCAGCATATTATTGATTTGAAACAAATGCAACTTATCAAGGCTCGTATTAAGCATTTATTAACAAGCAATTTCTGGTTCTAGTAATGTTTGTACTCTACGTATAAAGCGTTTTTTGCTCTTTACTGGTAATTTCTTCCAAACTGTAAGCAGTAAGGAGATGTCCTCCCTGCTCTTTTAGCTGATTCATAACACAAGTTATCAAATGTTGAGCTCATTTGGCATTAAGCCTTGAAATAGGGTGACATTTCAGGGCTTTTTCCTAGACATCCACTTCCATTTAGCATCTAAGAGGACTAGAGCTTACATCAGCATTGTTCTACCCCTCGAATGGGGCCGGTGTCCAAGATGAGACAGGGGGGAAAAACAAGCGGAGTTTGTACATCTCAATGCCTAAAAGACTTTGTAGAGTGAGAGAAAGAGCACAAGTTACATTCATCCGGGAGACGCGCTCTTTGTGAAGATTACCTCAGAGAAGCGATCAAAGAACTGTCAGTCTTCTTTGTGTGTCTAATATTAACATTCCTTAATATGAATGTCTGTCTGTCATTGAAGTCTTATTTAAAAATAGATCAAATAAGAGTCATGGCTCTTTTCCTTTCCTTTCGAGAGGGGTTTCAGGTAGACAGTGAATTATTCAAAAGCTCTGTCCAAGCAAAACTATAACGATATTCACATTAAAGACCCACTGCATATGCTCAAAGTCCAAAAAATAATTTCTTGGGTATTAATACAAATTTTGATTTGATTCATAGAGAGCAATTCCTTTAAAGATGAACTATTATCTTTAGTATTATCTTTACTTTAGTGTGGAAAAGTTGCTGTTTGAGCATGACAAAGGTCTGTAAAGTTACAAAGCACAAACTTGACCAATCACAACACACTTGTCCAGCCGACCAATCAGAGCACAGTGCGTTTTTCAGAAGGAGGGGCTTCATAGAAACAGGAACTAAACAAGAGTGTTACTTACAGACTGGGAAGAGAGGACTGCAACAATGGAGAATATGTGAAAAATAAGGTGTTTTTTGAACATTCAAGCAAGAAAACCTGTTCTAATAGAGCCCTAGAAACAAAATCAAGACTTTAAAAAAGGGAATAATAAGTCACCTTTAACATTGATATTAGGTATTTACAGTCAGTAGCTAAAGTCTGAGGTTTTATGTCTAATCTATAAGCTGCTCTTTGTTGCATGTATTTGGTGAAATTAAATGATCAGGGCAAGATGATACAGTAATACCTCAATTAGTATTAAACTGTAATCACATTCGCTAAACATGGCAGGGGGAGCAAAAACAGATAGTGGGAGTAATTCTCACTTCACTCTTTAAATCATGATGAATGTACATCATAGGCTTCCTGCACTGATGTGAAGGAAAACACCAAAGGCAGTGAATGTCTGTGGCATATGGCACGGCAGCCTGTGTAATAAGTCAGAGAGGTTTTAAGAGGTCTGTATGATCATGCCAGTTAGTGAGAATGCTATTAAGCAGAGACAGCTAGAAGCAAATATTATATATTATATGCAACTTTTATCTATACATCTATCTATCTGTCTGTCTGTCCATTGTATAAACACTATATATACATAAATATAATGCATAATATGAAATATATGAATGGGTGGATGGACGGACGGACGGACTGACGGATGGACTGA